>WEIU01019290.1:1946776-1972870 GCA_013389925.1 Aegithalos caudatus
GGCGGAGCGCGGCTGGGCCCGGGCTGGCAGCTCCTCCCTGCCCGGACAGCGCCGGCCCTGGGCTGGGGATAAAGAACCGAACCTGCTCCCACCTGCGGCTCGGCCTCCTGGTGGCGGCTGAAGCGGGACGGTGCCGAGGTCTGCGTGCTCACCACAGGACCGCCAGGGTTGGAAGGGAGCGCGGGAGAGCATCCATTCCAACGGCCCTGCCGAGGTCACCTGGAGCGGGTGGCACGGGAACGCGTCCTGGTGGGTGTGGGATGTCTCCACACCTCGGCCTCCCTGGGCTCTGCCAGCCTGGACGCGAACAAGTTCTTCCTTGGGTTGAGGTGGAACTCCCAGTGCACGTCTCTGGCTTCTGGTGAACGCCATGAGCTTAAAAACTGAGATCAGCAGCGCTCTGCAGCTGCTGGGTAAAAAAGCATTATAGGTGTATGCTCTGCTTTTCCAGTTGTGGGGCTGTCTAAATTTACCCACTTTGCAGAGGACTGTGCAAACCTGTTACTCGTTCCTGATTTTCAGCTGTGTCACAGGTTTCACTCCAGGTTTCACGCTGTTTTCACACTGCAGCACACCCACAGCCACTTTCACCTGTTCCTTGCCACGGATTTCACCTAATGGTCTCACACAGAGCTGTAACTCAGCTGAGTTGCCAGCTCAGGGAGTTTTCTGGCAAAGCTGAGCCCTTTGCTGAGCTTTGACTAACAGCACGGCAGTTTCATGTGGTTTTGTGGTGGCAAATGTCTAACTGGTGGCCAGTGTGAGCCTGCAGATAGCGAGGTTTCTGTTGGTGGTCCCTCTGCCATTCCTCCTGCCCTGCACTGATAGACATCTACAGGTTTTCATCACCTCCTTTTAACATTTTGTGCCACCACTATTCAATAGCAGCAGCAGCAGAGCCTGCAGTTCTGGCAGTTGCGTGCAAATCAGGGAAAAATATTGATGTGTACATGTGTAACTGAAAAAAAAATAAATCCTTTTTCTTTAGGTGTTATTTTACTGAGTGTCACGCTGACGTACTTGGGCTGAGCACACTGTGATTTGTAACACTGCGACACAAACAGTGCTCAGCTGGCATTGCCATATAATTTCCTGATAACCGTGGTAGAACAAATTTGCTCAATCGACAAGCAAACGTGTGGAACGCTACTTGTTATCATCCCATTAGCTTCATGGCTTATGTATATACTTATTACACTGTATTTAAGCTGAGGGCATTTATTTTCTGCTGCATGTGCTTGGTAAGAAGGAATCCAGTAGAGAAAATGTGAAGTGTGTGGTTGCGCGTGTCACACGTTGGACATCGTGACAGGGCAGAATTTCTGTGGTGACAACAGGACTGAGAGCGGTTGGATTTCATAAATTACTGTTGAGCAGGGCAGGTTGTGGCTGTCCAGACCATCCTGCAGCCCCTTAAATAGGGACAAGAGCCCCTGAATGGCAGCAGGGCTGCTGATGGGGAATTGGGGGCTGCAGGAAGCTGTCTTAAATTTCAGCCACTGGTAGGAGGGAGCAACGTCAAAGGAGTTTTGATACCATGTACAATATTGAACAGATCTGGACATTGTTTAGAAATTTATTAGCAATTTTAAAATAACATCATTCCTTAGATAAAAATGCAATCTTACAGGAATATACATTTGTCCCACACAGAGATGACCCTATAGCTCACTGGCGGGCCACTCGCTCTAACTTTCCTCTGTTGATTTTAAAACGTGCGAGAGGGCAAGACGGACTCTGGCACTGATGACAGGCTTACATGACGGTTACAAACTGTACAGCAGTATTTACAAAAGCATTTCTGTGGGTTCATGAAAACTAGATATAAAAGTGTGGAAGGAGGTAAAGAATTGAGACGGGGAAGGGCTTGGGTGGAGGTGCAAGGGAGGGCTGGGAAGGTGGGCGGGGAGTGTAGGGAAGAGTGGGAGAGGAGGTTTATATCTGGACTGATTTATACTTGAGAGAGGTCATTTTACAGCTCTGGGCAATTCAAATGAAGGCAAAACACTTATATTTATCAACATTTATAGCTGATGATCAGAGCAGGAAATGGTGCTCCAGGGCCTGAACTTAAGAGGTGCTGAGGAACCCCATCTTCCCTGAAGTCACTGGGTGACGCTGGTACCCAGTACCTGCCTGGCCAGACCCAAACCACGCACAGACAGTACCCCTGGACCTGAAACCCTTTGGATCCTGCAGAGATCAGTCCTCGGTGCTGATGTGAATTCAGACCGAGCGAGAGATCAGCTCCTAAATTACACTTTGGCTCCTGAAACCAGAATCCAACCACTTCTTGCCAGAATTCACCCAAAGTGACTCATCCCTTGCTCTATCAAGCGGCAATTGTTTGGAGGGAGATTCATCATTCGGAATTGATTTTTAAGGCAGTTTTATAAGTATCTCCCCCCTTTTTTTTGTGTGTGTGTGATGCAGCAATGTTTGTCAGAGATATTTACAATCTCACTCCTCCTCCTCCAAAATCTTCCCACATTCAAACTGTCAAGACTAAATAAGCTTGAAACAATCATTTCTATGAGCAATCATAAAGTTGATGATGTTTAGATAGTATTGGCTGCCAGTCTACCTAGGTGCTTGAGATGGGAGCAGACTGACTTAGGATGCATAAAATACTGAAAGCATTTCAGCCTAATTGGGAAAGAGCTAACAGAAAAACACAGGTATTTAATCACCTGAACGATGATGCCAACAAATGGTGTCTGAGTTTGTGGTTCTGTCTCGAATAGGGAAAAAAGCTTTGGAAAGGGGCTGCTGGAACGCTGGCAGAAAACTCTGTTGTTGAGTGGAGTGACGCCTGCTCTCACCTGGGCCTGTCCCTGCTCCCCTGGGCCTGGGATGCAGCTGCTAATCCTGGCCTAAGGAAAGGACTGGCAGAGAGCTGCCAACTTCAGGCTGCAGCAGTGGAGGCAGAGTGCCTGACACGGGGCAGAAAAACAACAGCATGGGAGTGTGGAGACAAGCTCCTGATCCTGCCTAACTAAGCCCTTGGTGATGCTAATGAAGATTCCCTCATTACATCAGTCATTGGTGCTGCTCCTCTCAATTAGCCCTTTGGAAAGGGACTTGATTAAGTTGCCTAATTGTCCCCTGCCACCTGAGATCTCTGCCATCCTCTGGGGCTGGGGGCTGTGGCACCAGCCCTGCCTGGGCCTGAGCTGTGCCTCTCCTCATCAGCCTGGCAGAGGGTACTGTAGGGCATCTCAAGTGACAGTGGACACTCAGGTTTAAGCAACTGAGTCGAGCCCTGTGCCCCTAAAGAAGGCCTGGTTTTTATGCTCAAGTGTTAAGTTCCCTGAAGGGGGAGAAGAATGGAGAATTTAACTAGAACACTAAAGTTTGTATCAGAAGAGGGTTTTTTTTTTGTTTTTTTTTTTGTTTTTTTTCCCCATTCCAGTGTGATGCTACTGACTTTTCTGAAAGCAATTGGAGCCCAATCTGTCTTCAGAACAGGACATGTCTGCTGCTGTGCTTCTGCCCTCACCCACCCAACCTCAGGGAGCTGTAGCAGCAAGGCCAGAGTGGTGTCAGCTTGCCAGAAACAAAGCAGGAACAGACATAGAAGCTCCACGAACTGATAACCCATTGGAAACTTTCTGGATCCCTGGGCTTGCTCACCCAGAATAAAACTTTAAAAGTTTCATAACATTCAAAAGAAGAAAAAAAAGAAACCCTGTGCAGCTATTGAGAATTGTATTTCTTAGACTTCTTAGAAGAAGAAAATAAATGGGGGAAAGATGTAATTAAGTTTTTCAGGGCCCAGTTCTGTTTTCCTCATTCTTTGCATCAATACAACCTCCTCAGCCTCTAATGCTCTCCAGCCTCATGTTAGGAAGATGGGAATTGGGGCTTCTGATTGCCTGGAATGTTTTCACTACATGTTTATGCACTACAGTTTTCATTATGGGAACTGATAAAATCTCCCTGCTACCAGAAACCCCGACTGGATTCTACTTCAGTATTGTTGTGCTCCAAATTCCCCATTCAGTGTTCCTCTCCCCCCCACTGCCCCTGCCGTGGGGACAGTCACAGCAGGACCACGGATGTATCTCAGGATACTCAGTTCTGTCTCAGCAGGGCTGCTTCACTTCAGCTCCCTGGACCAGTGGGTTGGGGTTTCTCATCTACAGGTAAGAAGCAAGGCCTCCAACTCCACGTGTGACACGGGTGACCAACCCCACGGGCCGGGGGTGCCACCAGCTCGTCTGGGTGTGTCTGTGTGCAAACGCGCGTACGTCTCGTACAGCAATCTGAAACTCAGGCAGAAAAGACACAGGAGCCTGGCTGAGACCCATACAACTGTTATATTGGCGTCAGTCTAAAGAAAGCAATGATACATTGCTTTGGAAATTATCAAGAAATGTAAAAAATGCATTTGCCCTTTTTTTTTTGTTGTTGTCGTCGTCGTAGTCACTGGGGCAGGGTTGTGAGTCAGAAAACAAAGCAGAAATAGATGCGGTTCTGTACATGGCGCCTCTCTGGCTGTCCCTCCATGCTGGGCTGGGGTGGGCAGGGCAAGAAAACAGCAGCATCGACACCATCATCGTCCACATGTCCAGCTGAGGAGGCAGATGATGCACAAAAGGTCTGTGGACAGCGAAACTCCAGCTCTGGATCGTGAGTTCCGCTCGCTTTCCCGTCACGTCAGCCACACAGAAATAGGGAAGAAAAAAAGAAATGCACCCGATGTGGCTGGCCCAGTACTGTCTGGACTAATGAGCAGGAGTGATACAGGGAGGAGGTTTGTTGTTTTATAAGAAATGTCTTTAGTCTGCAGTGTCCTCTTGCGAGTCAGAGATGCTCAGAGGCAAACAGCAGATGGTTTTCCCCATTCTTTCCCTCCACGCCACTTCTCAGCCATCGGTTCCTTCAAAGCTTCCACGCACAGCACGGTGATTGTACCTACCATCCACTCCCATGCACAGGGAAACACTCCAGGAACCAAACCTGCCCCCTCCTTCCCACTGTCCCCCAGACTCTGCCCCACTCGCAGGAGGCTCTTTGCTCAGGCCTGTCACATTGTGCACGTTGGAAGTACCTCAAATGAAAAAAAAAAAAAAAAAAGCCGCCCTCCCCAGAGAGAGAAATTTGCACAGCTGGCACCAGCAATTACTAAATTTAACACCTGCCCCTCAAATCAGAGAAGTCATTTGCATTCTCTGCTAGCCATGCATTTTCCACTCTGCAGCACCAACAGGGTCTTCCAGGAGAGAGCGGGGTTTCCCCTGGCCACTGTAGGCTCTGACCCCTGAGGGAGTAGCAGCTTTCACCAAGAATGCCTGGGCCACCATCCTTCCTGCCATTTATCTTCCCATCAAGAAAAATCCTAAAAGGTGGGCTGTCAAGCATCCAAGATGCTCACTGTCAGCACTCATTTAGGTAAGCGCTGTTTTTCAGGGGTGAGGAGCACCTGTCTTCCATTGGGAGGGTCAGATGGACTTTGCAGTGAAAGAAAATGAGTTTGGGAGCCCTTACATGGCATTTTCAGGAACAGCCAGGCATGGGCATTCTTCCCTTTCAAGTACCTTTGGAGCACATCAGCACCAGCAGCAGCAAACTCAAATGTGTGTGCCCATCTCCACACAGGCACCAGGGATGAAAGGATGAGACTGACTCACATCAGCTGGTTACTTTCTCCAGGGAAGCTTTGAATTATGACTGATGACAGATGCTTGTACAAATGGACTCCTATTTCCCTAGTATTTGGTTTTTTCCAAGGTATCTTGAGCTGATACTGGCTGGCTCAAAAAGCACAGTCAAAAATACCCTTTGCTATTTCTCCTTTATGGCCCAGAGAATTGAAAAGCAAACCAAGAGTGTCACAGAAATAACGTAATCAATGTGTGCAGTGAAGGGTGTTCTTGGACTCAAGATTTGAATCAAAGTTTAGCTCTGAGTCAGATCACACCTCAGAACTCAGAAGTGATCTGCAAGTTTGTGAATCATCCCGAGGAGGGAGAAAAAACAGCAGTAGTCTAGACAAAAATCAGTTGCATAAAATCTAACAATACGTGCCTGTTTTTTCAGCCTCTCTCGGGGTTAGGGCCAACCGTCAGTGTGAGGGTTTCACACTTATGAGTCAGGAAATGTGGCTGGAAATGCTGTGCTGCCAGATGTTTTGTGACTTGGTACCTGACCCATCCACTAAAGTCTGGGAAGAGGATTGAGACCATGCATAGGAACACCAAAAAGTCACTCAGCACCTGCATCTTGACCAGACTGCAGCAATTCTCCTAATAAAGATCCACAGCTCTCTCCCTCTGCTTTCAGCCCAGACCAGGGTTAGGCAACTTTACTTTGCCAACTGTTCTGATTCTTGCATTTCTTATTCCAGGATTCCGCTAAAATTGCTCAGGGTTCAGCTATTTAATAAAAGAATTTTGAAGCCAGATTGTGTTTTTCCCCCCGCTTCTTCAATTGCTGGTGCCAGCTGAACGTGGAGGATGGATCTGCCAAATGGGCTTTGGGGGTCTTGCCACCCTTGAGTGGGACGAGACCTTTTGAGGAACTGAGCAAAAGGAAAGAAAACAAAGCCTGAATAAAATGTCCCCAGTCTCGGGAAGAAAGATTCTCTACCGACAAAGAATCGTGCACGTTAAAAGGGAGTGAGGAAGAAGGAAAATGAACACAAGATATGCAAAATCAGTAACGTTCAACCTGTCAGTGGATTGCAGAATAGTTACTTACACCAGGTACACTTTGTTCATCGTACAAATTAAAAAAGGAAAAAAAAAATAAAATAAAATAGTACCCTTTCCCCAACTACACGTAAAAAAGCACTTAAAAGTTCAAAGGTAAAGCTTGGCACATTCCAAATACGAAATGATTCACTTGACATGCAGCAAAATATACAAGAAGTGATTCTTTTTTTTTCTTTTTTTTTTTAAACAAACTTAATTCGATTCATTATCTTTGCTTGGCACAATTGCAATTCATCTTAAAAAAATATTTGAAAAATACTGAAACTGACCTGAATTCAAGTATAACGGTTTCTTCAACAGAAACATTATCAATGCAATAAAACATCACACGGAATATATCGAAGCGTAACGTCTTCTGGTTTGTTTTTTCTTTTTTTTTTTTTTCTTTCCCCCCCCCCACCCCCGTAAATTTTTTTCTTTTTTTTCTATACAGTTTTTAATGCCAACACAACTTACAATTTTATTTTTTAAAATTAATATTATTGCATTGTTTTTGCATATCTTGTGGAACAGAAAATGCAAAGTTACCGATTCCCTTTTCGAAAGCAGAGACAGTGGTTTGTTTTTGCATTCGGATGGCCGCAGGTGCAGCTCTCCCGCAGGGCGTGGAGAACTGCCCTCCACACGCACACAAACGCACGCGCACTCGCTCCCGTTGCTCCCACGCTCACAGATACGCTTAGCACTAAAAAGAACCCAAATCAATCACTCCAATGTGCAAGACTATATCAAGTGCATTGCCTACTAGCTTTAAATTATAAAACAACAACAAAAAGAAAAAAAAAAAAAAAGGTTTTCGGTTGCTAGTAAATAAAATTACAAATTCTCGGTGTACATAATGGTTGGTAAAACTCATCTATCGTTATGCTTCTACCAAATTCCAATGGAGAAACCGCCCTCCCGCCAGTTTAAATAATACAGCATGATCAAACCAATTTAACATCTGCAAAGGTGAAAATAAACCAAAACCAAAAAAAGGTAGGTGATTACAAAACGCTGTAAACACTCCCTTCTCCCTCAAAAATAATAATAATAATAATAATAAAATAGTCAAAATAAAAACTGCAACATGCTTTCAAGAAAATACCAAACTGCGAAACAAAAACTCTGCACAGGCCGGGCGGCCCCTCAGCCCCCGCCACCATGCCTGCTCGCCCATTGGCTGGCACGGTTGGCGCGCTGAGCTCTGATTGGGCGGCAGGAGACCGCCTGAGCTCGGATTGGCTGGCGAGCGACCGCCCGAGCTCTGATTGGCCGGCAGGGGCGGCCGCCGCCGGAATCTCGGCATGGCTGGGCCGCGCCTCGGGCGCCCGCGGGCTTCTCCTGCTTCCTCCTCCCCGTGGCCATGTGGGAATCCACAGCAGAAGTCTTCCTCTCCTTCCGAATCAAAGGGCCTTGGCTTTATGGAGACGGTGAGGCTCATACAGAAGATGTGCAAAATGATTTTTACAAGCAAGGTTGAAAGACACCCGTTTGGCGCAGGGTCCTTTTGACTAGGGCCATCCACAAGAAGCTGAGGTTCCCCTTGGTGCTCCGGAGGCAGCTGTCGTTCCTTGTGCAGGGACTGAAAAAAAGAGGGAGCTGGCTCTCCTCCTCTTCTCCTCCTCCTCCTCACTCTTCCTTCATGGACACGTGCTGGGGTTATATCCGCTCCTGAAAAGCTTTCTTACACCACCCAACTCTGCGACTCGTCCCAACAGAAATGAATGAAGAACGCTGTTCCGGTTACTCCAGGTCACGAGAACAGTGAGGCACTTCTGAAACAAACCCATTAGGAACATTGAAACAAATAAAAAACCAGCATCGCTTCCAGCCCTGGCAACTACAGGCTGCTGATATAAATCCTGCTGTCCTTGAGCTCCTCCTGACTTATCCTACAATCCGGGTTCTGCACCTCTTCCTCTTCCTCTCCTGCACTGTCCTGCCCTGGGTCCCTGCAGTTAGCAAAAGGCAAGAGGTTGCCATTGGGGCTCTGCTTGCTGTTACCATTGAGAATGTTGTCTGCTGCATTTTCCATCTCTTCTATCGTCATGTCGCAGGCGTCTGCGAGCTCCTGGGTTGTGACCTCAATGAACTTTGGATCTTGAGCAAACTGCATCAGTCCTTCCGAAATCAAGACCTTCGAGAGCACGTGGGGAACCAGAACACAAAGACACGTGTTAGTACCGTGCAGCGTCAACCCTGCCAGCCACACCTCCAACACAACCCTCTCCGCTGCTGTGTCTCCTTCTCCCATTCACGCTTCTAATCCCCTGCTGGGAGAAGAGCTCTCCTATTCGTGGCACTGCAATGGATCTGCTACCCTGCTGGTTTTTATTTTTCCCCTGGCCGTATTTCTATCCGGCCGTGCCGCAGCATCCGGGGTGCCCGCGCATCCTTACCGCTTCCACCAAGCTGCTGGCGCTGCCGTGGAACTGCCGGCTGCTCCCCGCGGTGGGGCTGGGCACGGTCAGGGACACGGGCCGGGCTCTCCTGGGGCTGCCGCCGCTCTCAGGGTACCGGGAGCCGCAGTGCACGGACGGCAAGCTGCTGTTGAGCTTCTCCGAGGATTCAGCCCCGTCGAGGCGCAGCGTTGGGATGCTCTGCGGCGGCCAGCCCCGGTTGCACGGCGTGGCCGGGGGCGTAGCGCACAGCCGAGAGAACGCGGTGGGGGAATGGCTTCGCTGCAGCAGGGGACTCAGGCCGGCCACTGCTAACGCCTGCGGACACAGCGGGGACAATGGCGTTGTTGGGCACCAAGTAAAGGTGTCTGACTCCAAAGGATTTAGTCACAAATCGTCCAGCCTTTTTTTTTGTAACATGCTGCGCTAAAAAGACACGTTATTTGTCCATATCTCTCTCCATTGGTTAAGTAACAGAAACACCTGGCAGAGAGATTGTTAGGAGAACTTAGAAATGTTATGGAAATAGGAACTGTCCTTGAAGGAAGAAATCTTCCCAAGGGAAGGAAAAATCAGCCACTGACAAGCTGAAAAGCTTACAGACTCAGAAAATCAGACCCACAGGACAATGTGAGGGAGAGCTTGCAGGGCTGGAATAAGGAGGTGCTGGAGAAACCATCCGAGAAAGGCCTGGAGGGTTTTGAGGCTTGTGAAAATTGCTGCCAGCTCCTTGAAGGGTTTGGATGTGTGGTGCAAACTCATTCTGCAGGCTTTCCTTTAAATGGTGTAGCCTGTGCTAGTGCCAAGAACTGGATTGGAAATGTTCAGAACTGGAGTTCTTTAGCCTGGCACTGCCAGAAGGGATGCGGCCCCATTCCTCCAGCATTTCCAAGAGGGATACAGCCCCATTCCCCATGGTGCTGTCAGAAACACCACCTCTTCTCCACTAGGGGAGACAGCAACTCATTTTCCCAGCACTGACACCGCACATAGAACAGGCTTTTATTGCCAGTTGATGTTTTAATAGTCTACTGAGGAGCCTAAACAGATCCCAGATGTGAATTTTAGATGTGTGTGCAGTTGGCAATAACTTGAAATCTACCACTGGATTTTAAGGCATCTGCTGTTGGTGGGAAGATCAATATCTGATGATTATACTTTCAGCCATGCAGTTCCTTCCTGTAATCATACACACAACCTCTGAGTCATCCAGCTCCTCTTAGAACAAAGTCCTCAAGAAAGCTTCTTGCTGCACAGGGCTGATCTGATGCCTTACTGATAGTGACTGCTTCCTTGTTCTATAAGCAAGACTGTCAGAGCCATAAGCTCATCTCACAGAGCTCATGGCTGAGCAATGAAATAAATGCACAGAAACTACAAAAGGCCGTGGATTGTGTTGTGTTGGAAGGCTCTGTGTTTACTCTAAGCTAACTGTGCAGAGAGGCACTGGCAAGCCTTCCTTCTCTTCAGTGCTTGCCTGAAAATGCTGCCTCAAAGACCTGACTTACACAAGACTTAAACTTGCCCTTTGGTGGTGCTCCTTCCCTTCACTGACCACAGTGGGACTGCACTGGCTAATTTAAACTAGACAGCTCACTTAAAGCTGTCTGATGTTCAGTGAAGCTCAGTCCATCTGCCACTGAAATCCTTGGGAACTGATAATTATGTTGTGCTGATGACACGGAAAAAAAGAATTAATTCTTAGTCACCTGCAAGTTCACCAAGGCTTTCTCGGGAACTGGATGTCAGACTCCTATCAAATTTCAGTGAGGAAGAAAGCCCTTAAAACTTCTTCTGAATAAGTCATGCCCTGCAGGCTATGATGGCCTCAGCACATCCCTTAAACTGCCAGGACTTGAAGGAGAGACCTGGCTCTGTCAAGGCAGGACAATGGAACCAATTTTTCAGCTTGTTGGCAGAAACTTACAGAAAACGTTTTATCAAAAATGTCAGGCTCTGAGGAGGCTGAAAGAAGCTCTGTAGGATTGCTTTGAGCTTCAGCTGCATACATTTACATATCATGATGTACAGGTATTCCATGAGAACACCTCTTCAAGCATTCACAGCAACAGAACCCCTTAGGTTTAGCAGAGGCAACCTTTCCACTCTGTGGTCTTATTTTAGGCACTGCTGTTGGTTAACATTTTTGTACAGGTGAATGTTGCAGAGTGCTGTCAGCTGGCAGCCAGGTGCCTCTTTCAGGGTTCAGCCTCTCTGAGTGACACTTGTGTGGGCAGAGCCCCTTCCCTCCAGGTTTTGGGCTGCATGGTGGGATGAGGAAGGGTGAAGTAGCTCCATCTTATTTGTAGAGGTTGGAGGGAGGTGATTCTGTCAGCTGTGTGGGCTGGGAGGGCTGGGAGGCCTCTGTTCCCTCTGCCTGGCCCATGGGAGGGTTGGAACTCTCAGCAGGGCTGTTGGTGCTCTGGTGAAGCTGTTTCCTGACCAATCCTCCCTGCTCCAACACATTTTCTGGTTGTCCCTGCCACAGCTGTAACCCTCTGCAGACCACTGCATTCTGGAGCTCAAGAATTAAAGGATAACTCTCTGGAAGTGGAGGTGAGAAAAGCCAGGGAGCCTCCAGCCCACTCCTCTCTCACTGCTCTGACTTCTCACTCCACCCATTCCTGCTGTGTGGCATTTTCTGCCCTTGTGGCAGCCTAAAAAAGTGGCAAGGCCTTTCTACCCTGCCTGGGGGGACTGCACAGAGCAGGAATCCACACCTGCAAGGCTGGCACTGCCACCTGCACCTGTTTCTTTTATGGTGACAAAGAGTGGCATAGTTAAACCAAAAGACAAAGATCTCCTCTGGAGTCTGGCAGCTGGCTAATCACCTAGGTATGTGTTTGAGCATACATTTGCTAGGCTGCTGAACACACTTACAGAGGGCTTAAGAAGCTGATTGATTACATGTGATCAGTTTATGTTTTAAAATGGTTAATTACACTTACTGGTTACCTTTAATTACCTTAAAGTAGACTGTGCACACTTTATTCATGTGCATACTGCCATCAAAGCCAGTGTAATTGCACTGCAGCATGCAATTTGGGTAGTTATTTTCATCTTTTTGCCAGTGTTTCATTTTATTCTTTCACAGGCATCAGAAAATGATAACTGTGGCTGACTCCAAGGGACATATTCCTGTGGCATTCTGGGAATGATAAAAATCCTGACTGTCAAACCCTAGGCCTTTGGTATGGGTGAGGATCTATCCCAAATGGTTCCTACACAGTGGGTTGGGATGCTCAGGGGGGCACTGCAGGTGGCAGGGTGTGGTTGTTAACACTCACCTGATGATGGACCAGATGCAAAGGCAGGACTGTCTTCTGAGAGACATCCACACCCTGGTTTTTCTGTCTTTTCAAACACTCTAAGTGAAAAGATGCTCTTCGACCTGAAACAGCAACACACACAGGGTGCCCATCACTCCTGACACACTGCAGCTCATCTGTTTTCAGCTCCTTACAGTGCAGTCCCACTGGGCACACAGCAAAGACACACGTGCTGTAGGCTCTGTCTGCTCCCCCTCAACACTGTGCCCTTTCCAAAGCAGATTTATATTTACAGGAAGCACTCAGGCATCACAAACCAATCAACACCACCTTCCCAGCACGCTGCAGGGGAGGATTCTGGACACTTTTCTCCTTTCAAACATGTGTAGCAGGTTTCCCTCCCCAGCTGTCAGACCTGTGAGGCTGCTGGCAGCTGAGGCTCTGTGGCTGTGCTGGCTGCACACAGCATGGGGACACTGTGCTGCTCAGGTGACATTGGCACCCTGCTTGCATGTGATCCGTGTCCCTCAGCTTGCCAGACATGCCACACTTTGTGAGGCTGTGTCTACAGCAGGGTCAAGTGCAGCTGAATTCATCAATGGGAAATTTACTGGTGAGTGGAAGGTGACTTAGACAAAGCATTTTTGGAATTTGGAAGGAAGGGAAGGGAAAAAAAAAAGAGATTTTAGAGGGAACTACTGAAACAGTCACGTTGTTTATTTGCTATAAAATTAAACTTTACTTCTTTAAATATGAAAAAGGTACTCCCAATGAGGAATTTTAAAATGTATGTTTATGATCAAGTGCTTTACTTCTGAAAAATAGCAAATAAGTCCACTATTAAAGATTCAATACGTGGCATGCTAAGATATTTTGTGGTCTTCTTGATTTTGTTGACATTTTTCTAAAGAAGGAAAGAAAATTAGATTTCTGAGAATAGTAAGTGTCTGTAATATTGGATTGTTGAGAAAAAGCCCTCTCAGAGCTGGAGAAAATATGTTATAACCCAGAGAATGAATGTTACCATGCAGATCAAAAGTATTTCCTCTTTCTAGAGAAAAAAACCAACTACTAAAATGAAAATGACATCAGTATATAAATATTGATACTGATATAGTATATAAATATTGATAACTACTAGAATGTAGTTAGTGAAGCATTGTATCAAGGGCTGACTGCCTTACAGACAGATATAGAAGTTGTCATTGCCTAATATTTTAAGATTTGAAATAAAGTAAATGCTTTTAGAGCTGTGAAGGGTCCTGAAGGATTTCAGTGAAGATTCACTAGCCTCACTTTAAACGTGACACTACCTAGTCTGTCACTGTTATTCTGTAAAAATGTATTTTATATGCATGATTCTTTTTAGTTTCTCCCTTCAGTGCCCTTTTCACCACACCAATACTCAGAAAAAGGCTGAAAAATGCTGTACCTAAAAGAGTTCACTTTGTCACAGGCTCTCTTGGTACTTTCATAAAACCTTGTGATTCATGGCCTTCACCTGACAGTGAAGCACTTGAAAATCTCCAGGTACAATTAAAGCAGAAGGCAAATTTATGTTGTGTTAAGCTAATCTGACATTCAGTGTGTTCCTGGTAGCAGACAAAGGACACAATCTCTCATTTCTCCTTGCTGAACACACACAGAGCACAGCACTGTGACTCAAGGCTCACCTATTCAGTGACTCCCTGGTGATTGTTTGGAGAGTCCACAGCTCCCAAATAAACAGCCCTAATTCACAGGCAGGCTTGATCAAACAGCTCACAGGGACTGTCCAAACAGCCCCAGCTTCATCTGCTGGCCGAGGGTGAAGCCAGCAGAGCCCTGTGCCTGAGCAGGATTGCCTGCACACCCCGGGATTCCTGACCTCAGGAGATGAATGCAGCAAACACCATGTGCCCACACAGGCTGGGATTCCTCCAGAGGAACCCCATCAAGGTGGAGGAAACACAGCCCAGCCCTGCTGGGAGGTTACCTAGAGCTGAGGAGCACAGAAACCCCTTCCTGGGAGAGTGCCGGGTGTCCTCTCCTTTGTTGTTTTCTGGTGGAGTGAGTTGTCTGTTTTCATCATCTTGGTATGCAAGCCTGGGAAAGGAGAGCAGAGGGACTTAGAAAAGCAGCTGATATTGGGCAGAATAAGCTCTCTTCCAGCAAGGAAGCCAGGAAGGTCATGCTAGCAAAGGGATGCAAGAGCAAGCTAGCTTCAAACTGGTCCAGGAGCAGTAACAAGAGACATGAGACAGAGAGCCCTCTAAAAATGAGTTGTGGGAACACCAGGGGGTAGAAGTGAGTGTGGGGGGCAGCCCTGCTGAGCCAGATGGCTCATTCAGAAAAGGAAAGTCCTAGGTGAAAAATATCCCTTTCAATGTTACTGCTAGGGCCGAATTGCATTTTAAAAAGAAATTATTTTCTCATATTTGAGTTGCCTAAAATATTCTGATCTTCTCCCATAAATTAAATTTTTGTAGAAAAATGTCACCTCTTCCCACCTCTCCCCCTTAATTAAAGAACCACCCAAACACCTTGACTAAAGCTGCAAAGCTCACATTTCGGTAGAGAGCAGACTTGGTTCACTACAGTACTCAATGTCTTCATTCAAATTTTCATCATAAGTCTCATCCTGAGACACTTCCTCTTGGCAAACAATTGCCAGCTGGCTGTCTCTGGAACTGGAGCTAATGAGCAAAAAAGACAAGTCAAGATATGGAGATGGTAAAGACAACCTGTTACAAAGACAAGAATGACAGGCTCCATCTGTCTCAGTTTATTATAATGCTGAAGAGCATCATAGGAAAAATCAATGCCTGAACAGAGCTACAGAGTTCACAAATACAAGGCAACAACCTTTGTCTGTGTCCTCTTTCACAGGATGAGTTTCTTAAACCAGTGCTGAACGACACTGTAAATGTATTTTGTCATTTGTGACTACCTGTACTCCATCAATGTGCACATCACACCCACCAGGTTTCCAAAGATACCCCTCACTGAGCTCACAGTAAAACCTCAGGTGGGCTCTCAGGAATAAGCTTTTTCCCTTGTTGCAAAAGACTTGGTTATGGATTTCAGAGAAGCCTCCTGGACCTTCTCATCTCTGTGATGTGTGGCCTTTGCCTCCCAAATCCCTCAGTCTGCACCAGCTCTGCTCTCTGCCTCCTGGTCACATTCTCATCCTTGCTGGCTTTTCCACCTTTCATCCTTTTTTTTTTCTTTTGAACTGCAGAGTGCTTCTAATGAATTCAGTAGGATCTGTTCAAAGCCCTTCATTCCCTGCTTGCCTCCTCTCTGTCCCTCTGTTTCATATTGCAGCACTTGTATTTTGCTTCATTTGGACTTTGTGTTTTCTGAGAACTAAAGTAAAATCTGGAGGTAGCTTGAATCTTTGAGGTATGGGCATAGAAAAATTTCAGTTTCTTACTAGCATCTGCAGAAGAGAGCAGGGTGGTGGGTTTGGGTTTTTTTTTTTTTTAATTTTTATTTTTAATCTTTTAGGGACTGGAGAGGCAACATTATCTTGTCATCTGGTTAAAGCAAAAACCACTGGCAGAAATGTGGGTTGTGTAAAAGAGTCTGCAGTGACCTTCCTCTGAAATGGGAGGCAAGTAAAACTGCTAAGGTGCAGAGGGGAAAAAAATCAGTACCTGGCATCTCCTCCTGTTCCACTGTTTAACCAAAACCATACAGAATTTTTGTATGAATGTGCCAGGGTGTATTTCCCTATGCTGTGAGCAGAGGATGTGTGGATGTGAGCCCAGCTGGAATCTCTAAAAAACCCCAAATCTAGAAAACAGCGTGCCCCAAGTTGGGAGTATTTTCTGGAGCTGTCACGTTGATCAGTAGCTCTATTTCAGCCCTACTGACACCAAAAAGGAGAGCTCATATTCAGCATTAATGGGAATTTGGAGTTTGAAGGGGAGGGAGAGTGGGTCTCAGAGCCAGGCAGCATCAGGGGGTATGGAGAACACGTACCGTGCCAGTGTCTCGTAGTAATGTGTCCTAATTCAGGGAACGTGCCCAGGGAAGCAAGGAGAGAAAAGAACACCCTGTTAGCAGTGTCACAGCAGCAGGGAAGTCAGCAGGGAGGAGGGCAGATGGGAACACAAGTTGTGCAACTCCCCTGGCCTCCCTCAGGAAGGCATGAAATAGAAAAAACCACGGGACTCTTCACTTGGGCAATTCCCACTCAAGTTTCTCTGTCTTACTGTTTCCTATTCTGTCCTTTCCAGGGGCAGCATCTGCCCACCTTTTCACACTGTTCACTCTCTGCAGTGAAAAAAAATAAATCCATCTCTTTCCTGCTGTTTCTGAAAGTATTAAAAAAAATCCCCCACTGAGAAAAATTATATTCTTTTTGTGTTAGTCATCTGTGTGTAGAGAGCCCGAAAATTGCCCAGAGAAGGGGATTTTCTTTGCTTTGTTTCTGAAAACCTTGCCTCCCTCCTACCAGAATGTCTTTGGTGACCTCTGTAGGGATGTGACCTGCTGAATGAAAAAACACTGACTTCAACAAAGCTCCCTGTTGGGTGATTAAGACATGAAGAGCAGTCTCCTTCATTTACCAGTTGGTAAAACACCTCCCTGTGGTGAGGGAGGGGTAAATAAGGTTCCCTTTGGATCTTACAAAGGTTTGTTCCTGATAAAGCCCAAAGAAATCAGGTGTGTTGGTCAGTAAGACTGGTGCTCTGCAGTGGCTGCTTGGTCTCTGTTGCACTGTGGGCTTTGGCACAGAGTGGAGAACCAAGGCTCAGTCCAGGCTCAATCCTGGGAGCGACTTCAGCACAGCAGCAGTGCTCTTTGCATGCACCTCCCAACACCTTCTCCCCTGGCTCCCTCCCTGCTGGGACACTTACCTTTTGGAAGGCAGTTTCCAGGGAGCCTCCTGCACGCAGATGGTGGGGGACAGGGGGGTCCCGTGGCCTTCCACCGTGCTGACAGTGCTGGGGTAGCTGGGAGGGCTGGGGAAGCGACACAGGGCAGTGTTGTTGGCATTGTTGATGTTGGCATTGGAGCCTGAAGAGGAATAGCTGCTGGGGGTGAAGGTGGAGTCCACCAGCTTCTCGTGAGAGGGAGACTCGGTGTCTCCGTGGTTGTTGCCGGATTTGTTGATGTGCAAAGGTCTCTGGGTGGTGAAAGTCTGGGGGAACCCGCTCCTGCCATCGCTTTGGTAGTAGCTCACGTGGTTTCCAAACAAGCCTCCAGCTCTCTGTCAGACAAACAGAAAGGAGTTTTCCTTTGTCAGTGAGATGTGCAAGGTGTTTCCCTGCTTAGACTCTTCTTGAGGGGAAAAAAAAAGTGAGGCACAAAGTGAGCACGATGGCACTGGTGCTCTCTGTTCCAGACTCTGTCACAGGGACTAGGGACACCCAGGCTGGGATTTCAGAGGACTGGCAGGTTTATCTACACCTCCCACCAGTCCTGGGAGTCCAGGATGGGGTATGGATGCAAGGACCAGGTAGCTGCTCTCTGGTTTTCTCAGTGCAGTTGTAAAAGAACATTTAGATATGGGGGGGAATTTGAGAAGAGCACCAGCAACTGTTAACCACCTGAAGAGAAATTTATTGAGCCAGTTATGTACTGTTTGGATGGTGGGTAATGAAAGGGACTGACAGCATCTTTCTGTAAAGAAAGGAGGAAAATGCCAAAGGAGAGGAAAAGTTACCAAAGAAAAGAATTATAAGAAACAGGAATGAAAAAAGAAAGAAAAGATTTAGCTAAGTTGCTCACAGAATTTTCTCCCTCCATAGGAGCTCTGTTGGATGCTTGTGTATTTTTTGGAAGGATGCTACCAGTGCCACTGAAAGAAGTGAACAAAACACTGAAGTGTGCCTGGCTGCTGCTCTGCAGATTGCAAGAAGGCTGCACTGATCTGCTCTTTAATTTAGGTCTCATCAGGGAATCTTCCACTGGGAAGTTTCCCTTGAGAGAAAGAGAGAAGGAATTGGGATGAAACTGTGCAAAGACCTTAGGACCTTTCACTAAGGACCTAGGTCCACCACTGTTTTCTAGTAAGATCTACAAAACAAGGAGGGCCCAGCTGAAATGCAGAACGAACAAAAGAGAATGCAGCATGCTGAGCTCAGCCTCAGTTTTTTAGAACCTACCCGAAAGATATCATCTTCAGAGGCAGCAGAGACAGCTTCTTTCATGGCCTTGTCCAGCTCCTCCTCAGCTGTGAGGTCTCCAGAAATGGCCCGTCGGATCTCCGGGCCGATGTCGTGCAGCGTGCGCAGACCAGCCTGCAAAACAGCAAACTGTAGAGCTTCATATCTCCGAGTGGCCACAGGAGGGACAGCAGCACTGCCACTTCTTCCTAAACACTAGGGAGCCCCCTGGGTTAGCACAGCACCCCCAGCTGCTGGCAGAACACCAACAGATCCTGTTTGTTCTTTCATCTCCAGCTCAGAGAGAGGGAAACTCTTGGTTTGTGTTTGTTACTTGTCCTTGGCTTTGTCACAGCAGGACGTAGACATTAATCCACAGGCTTGACTAAGCAGGTCTGTGGGCTTTCAGCTCTGGGTTCTCAGATCCACAAGCAGAAGCTCAGAGCAGCCACAGTTCTAGCTGAACCATGTACTCTGGTGCCTCAGGAAATCTCTTCTGTTTGATCAGCAGCTTAAATATGGATTTAATAACTAAGCTCCTGGCATCTGGACCTGCAAAGTCCTCAAACCCCTCACTAACTGGAAGGGTTTGGAATCTCTTCCAAAGAGTCCATCCAGCTGTGGGTCTCATTCTGTGTTTGTGCCCACATCACAGCACTTTTCAGCTTGCTGAAACTCACCCTTTTTTCTCAATGTATCCTTGAGGGACATAAATAGTATTGCTTGTACAGTCAGCAGGGATTTCTCTCTGTCACACAGCCTGGTAATCTACTGAGTGAACATGTATCAGAGTGGGGAACAGATCCCAGTCCTTACAGTCCTGTCCCTTGGATGGCCTTGGCATCCAGGTATGCTTTTGCTTTTTAAGTGATTTTGCCTCTTGGCAACAGGCACTCAGAATGGGTCAAATGTGTGTGGGAGTAAGCACATATATGCAGGACACTTCATACCAGTTCCCTAAAAGGATCCCAAATATTACTGGCAGATTGATAAACCGTGCTTGTGCCTTCCATTTCCAGAGTTAAGTGACTGTGAGCCCACGGCACACAGCTATTTATCCAAAAGCACAATCCAAGGGGTCTGTGGACTCCTTTCCAGTAGGGCCAGCCCCTGAGGGAGGAAGGCAGCGGGGCCACCTGTCACTACTGTCCCATCCCTGGCACTCGGGGCCCGCTTGTCACCTGTAAGGAGAGCGCGTTGCGCTGCGAGGGCTTCCCCACCAGCCCCTGCTCCTTGCGCTTCTTGAACTTGCGGAAATATTCCTGGATCAGGAACGTGGCGTAGAACTTCCCCACGGTCACCTCGTCATCTGCAAAGGGAGGGGGACAGGAAGGAGTTCAGCTGGCAGCTGATTTATCAGTGTTTGCTCACGTCAGCCTTGCAGGAGTGCTGGGTGCTGCTGTCCAGCTCCGTGTTTTTATGGGATCAGGATGCAGGGCTGGAGGAAGGGATTGCTCCTCAGCTCCTCACAGCTTGCTGTGGATGTTAGGGTAGAAACACATAATCATGGAATGATTATGTGCAGGTGCTTTTATTGGAGAGCTCTGGGAATCAGGAGTGCAGACCCAAATCTGACTCTGACAATGGATTCCAAATGAACATGTTTTACACCCTTTTCATTACATAAGAATATATTAATTATTAAACTCCATATTGTTCTATTGTATAGATTGATTTCATCCAACCATGAATTCACCAGACCCCCAAAACATCCTTTCCCATGATTCTTAATGTGATTATATAATTTCTCATGATTCTTATTATGATTAAACAATAATTATTTCAATTATTACATTTAACAATCATACCATTTATCATATGATGATTAAACAGGTGCAGTTGCACGTTATTTAGTAAAACAAAGCTAAAACATTTGTTCCCAAGGCCTAGTTCCCTTTCCCAGGCCTTCCCAGGCCCAACCTTCCTTTCTACATGCCCTGAATCTATTCCCATGATTTTAGAAACATTTCTTTCCCATGCTACTAAAATTCAACCCTCTACCATCATGAATATTCAGGGGGAGAGGTGCAGGTGGCACTGGGGCAGGCTGGCTCTGCTGGCACAGAAGCCCTGCAGCAGGAGCACACCCAACCGTTGCAGACTGCGGTGTTGGTTAACCACAAAAGATCTTTATAGCAGCAGCCTCCCAGTCTGGGTCAGCACAGGCTGATGTCTTGTGACAGCCTGGGGGGAAGATTTATTCACAGGCTGGCTCCACAACAGCATCTGATCATCCATCCTGGGCCTGCTGTGACCCTTCTCTGCACTGGAATTCTGCCCCTTTGTGCCTAACATGGGTGTGAGTGAACAGAGAAGATCACCTCTCCCCTGAAATGCAGTCACAGCTGTGTTCCCACACAATAAAACCCCTCAGTCAGCCAAAATGGGCACTGCATTTCTCTCCAGGTAGCTCCCCTCCTTTCTGCAAACCCACTGGAAATTTTAGAAGACACGGTCCACTGACTTCAGAGCAGGCTGAGCAAGGCTCAGGACCTGGCTGTTTCTGGTGGCTGACTGCCAAATGCTGCTTTTTTTGCCCATGGGGCCACCTGGGAAGTCAGTGAATGCCACACTGGATGCCTATGCACCAACTCCTATTTATGTACTTTTTTTCCTTTCCCTGATTTCTCAGCACGCTCATGTCAGTACAGAACAGACCTCAGCCTGATGAAATACAGATATCTTGGAGAAGAAAGCCTGTTCCCCCTGTTCCACCTGATGCTCATGAGGTACAGGACAGGACAGGTGAGGGGAAAAAAACCAGAGAGATTCAGAGACAGGGACAAGATCCTGCACTCACCACCTGCAGGAGGCACCACCTGGTCCAGCAGCTTCATACTGGTGCGCTTCCAGATTTTCTTAATTATTGCTCTCAGCTCTTCGTTGGCTTGCTCCAGGTTACCTGCAGGGTGAAAATCATCAGAGACAGCAATTGAGCAGACCCTGCAGAGGAGCAATTTAATGTCTGGCATGGAAATCTCAGGAGGCAAATGTCAGAGTGTTTTCAGTAGTGGAAAGTTTTGGGCCAAGAGATGCTCAGACCATTCCTAAAGCTCCCTCACAGCAAGAAATCTTCTTCCTAAATATGCCTAGTCATCTCTGGGTAGGGTGGTGACCTCCCTTCTAGATACCTGTTTCCTCTCAAATGAGTCACCTTCAGTTTTATTTCTTGATTTTTGTACATTCAAACCCCTCTCTTCTCTCTCTAGATGTCTGAAACCAGTATCCTGTCCTCCTCAAGGTGCTGTTCCTGCAGTTTTTCTTATTCCTCCCCAGCACTAAGGCTCCTGAGGGTGTTGCACAGGGCTCTGCATGGCAGTAGCTCTTGTGATAGGGTGCAGTGAAGATAGGGACACTGAATAACTTGCTGAGGATGCAGCACATGGACAGCATCAAAGACACAAATCTGACTCAGCAGGACTAATTCCAAGCTCCTGCCCTGACCACTTGAAAGATCCTGCTAAGGCAAGAAAGAAAGCAGTTTGAGGCTTTAGATGGTTCCTCAGGAGTTCACTGGCAATGACTCTGAGTTTGAGGCTCAGACAGACAAGAAAATTAAGTTCTTTTTGGGTGTCTGTTTCATAAGACACAAGATGTCTTACAGGGATTGTGGGTGGCTTTTTCCTTAGGAGAGTCTCTTGTGCTACAGTCAAATTCTGTTTAGCACAACTTTCAAGGCCTTAATATACATTTTTTTTCATTTTGCCACTGTTTTTTGGCTCTGCTGTGTACAGCTGGCACCGTAAGGTAGAGCTCTGCTGGTCACTGCTTCCCCATGCCTGAAATGTCATGCAGAAGTGTTTAGCTGTGAATCTCAGACCTACGCTCTCTTTTAATGCATCTCATTAATAATTGAAGCCAGATTTTGACTCAGGACCAATACTCTTTCATTACAGCAGGTGACAGAGTGCAGCAGAGGACAAGCTGAGCCCCAAACCTTGCCTGCTTTCCTCAAATGTACCTGCTGTCTATGCAAAGCTATTAACATTCCCTTTACTTCTCATCTGCCTTTACAACACCACTGTTACAACAATGCAATGTTATCTCATGCTAATGGGGGCACAGGAGGAGTTTTTGTGAGATGAGACCCTTGAGTCCAAGCCCTTTTTTCCTCCCTTGGACTGGAAGATCAGTGGCAACAGCAATCAAGAAGTGGCTCAGCTCTGCAGACAGGGTACAAAGAGGAGGCTCCTTGCCCTTTGTCCTTCTCTTAATTGCTCTGTGGGCAAACATTGATCAAAAACTTTAAACTTTCAGACACTGAAATAATGTGATGGATAATTTGAGATGATACTACACGAAGCAGTGGCTTCCTAGGTAGTGGGAAACACTGTGCTTTCCCTGGAAGATATTACTCCTCCAAACCTCTTTCCATAGCTTTTTATCCCATGTGCTGCATGTGAGTAATTTGGAACATTTTTAACAAGCTGCCCCCGTTGGTTTATTCCAGCTCAGGACACCTTGGCACCAACACCTCAGTGTCCTTGCAGTGTCAGGAAGCTTCTCACCTTCTGTCTTGATCCTCAGAGCTGTTCTGACCAAGGCAAAGAGGGTGGCGTTGAACATGACGGTGCCATCGCTGTTCAGGGGCATGTTCATGGAGACAAGGCGCTGTGGGGTGGAGGGAAGAGAGGGACAACAGTCACACTGCTTCACAGGGACAGGAGCATGCCCTTCCTGGTGTCCTGGTGATCCCTGGATCCCTGCTGTGTGAGTATCCATGGCCTGTGGGTTAGTTACACACTGAGGATGCCCTGTTATTTCTATCTCTCCTAATCTGTTGTTGCTGTTGGACATGAAAATGGTGAATTTGACTCCAGGAGTTACAAAGATCAGGAGGGTTTATTTGCCATTTTGTGCAGCCTTTTTATAACATCTGGCACTGAAGAACCATATAACTAGTTAGTAAAAACAACACTTCTCTTCATTGGTTAAGTAACAAAAACAGCACCTGGAAGAGAAGTGGCCATGAGAGGCCAGAAATATGATGAAAACAAAATGGCTATTTCCAGGAACCATCCTTGAAAGAGGGATTTTTCCCAAGCCAAGAAAGTCAGCAGTCTGA
The DNA here is from genome assembly GCA_013389925.1 of Aegithalos caudatus. NCBI lineage: Eukaryota > Metazoa > Chordata > Aves > Passeriformes > Aegithalidae > Aegithalos > Aegithalos caudatus. The sequence goes on from WEIU01019290.1 coordinate 1,970,306, forward strand.
CAGGCTGAAAACCTTACAGACTCAGAAAATCAGACCCACAAGCTGTCTCCAGATGGGTGTTTGACAGCACAAGCAGATGTTTGTTCTTGGTATTTGAGAGCTGTATTTAGCACAAATGTGCTCCCCAAACCAGACAAAGGCTGATGGCCCTGAGTAGAGCACAACCCACCTGCAGGTGAGCCTCCAGCCCTCAGCTGGGTGTTTGCAGCCCAGAGGAGCTGGTGAGAGGCACAGGGCAGTCCAGGGGTTGTTCAGCCAGGCTGCTGCTGGCTCTGCCTGGTGGGCAGAGAGCTGGGATGTGCCCAGTGAATGAGGCAGGGTCAGCTAGAAAACCATGGCAGGCTGTGCAGTGTAAAACAGCTGCTCTGGTGGGGGACAGCCCTACTCAAGCACAGGTTTGGAACTAGATGGTCCTCAGGGTGCTTTCCAGGCCAAAGCATCCTGGGTTCTGTGAGGGATTCTCTGGTTGAGCTGCAGTGAGCCTGGCCTCCCCCTGATGCCTTGTGAAGGGTGACCTGGAACAGAGACTGGACAGAGCTGGAGAATAAAATAGGGATTTACTGAAAGGCCTTTAGGATACATCTTGGGCAGGACAGGGCCTGATCAGGGCTGCACCCAAGGTGGACCCAAAATGGTCATAAAATGGACAAATGGTCACGAGATCTTATATTTTTACAACTTTTGGTCCATTTGCACATTGAAGTTTAATTGCCCAATTCCAGCTCCAGGCTGTGAGGTCCCATCCTTTTTGTTCCTCCCTGCAGCCACCCTTGTTTGTGCTTTGGGGCTGGAAGTTGTCCTTGGTGTGCAGCAGGAGCAGGATTTGTTTTGTGTCCCTGCTGTGTGCAGACAGCTTAGTGGCACTTAAAATGAACCTCAGAACTGCACCCCCGGGGCACTGAAACACACGAGAGCTCAAACTGAAGGCATCACCCCCAGCCTTACTTTGCAAGCCACGCGGTGGGGGCAGAGCTTCCCGAAGCCCAGCGGGGGCTGGATCCTCCGGAGCAGCGTCACCACATCCAGGTGTTTGATCCTTCCCCTGCAGGGAAAGCACATCAGGGCTGCATCCCCTGCAGGGCTGAGCTGCTGGCCCGCCCTGCAGAGTGCAGCTGAAAGTGTCCCTGAGGTCTCTCCAGCAGCATGCTGCTGCTGCTCTCTGTAGGCATAGCTGAAGGTTGTATTATTTCAGGTCTCCTGCATCTGGCAGCTCTGCAGGATTTGCACAGCACTTGTGTAACTTCTGCTAGTGCAGAAATCCCAGCTGTCGGTCATGCTTGAGTCAAAACTTGCAAGAATTGACCTCAGCCTTTTCAATGTTGCAGTTTCTTAGTGCATGAACAGATAATTTGGGGTTGTCTTCCTATCACTGACCTGCTCAAAATAAAAATCTGCTTATTTACTTGCTGGTTTTACTCACTTAGAGAGGTGTAAAGGGTCTATTTCCTTGTGCTTTACCTCCCACATAAATAGCCCCAAGCCACTGCCTTTTAATGCTTGTTTATGCTTGGGGCTGTCTCTAGAGTGAGCACAAAACAAAGCACTGAACTTCCTCCACAGCAGCAGCTGGGTTTCTCTTAAGTTTGGGAAATGGCTTCTCAAAAGAAGAATTCTCTCATGGAGGGAGGAAAGTTACCAGAGCCAGAGGAGGAGCATGGGATGTGGATGGGGAAGAGGAATAAAAGAGCTTCCCATTTATAACCAGGGAGGAACAGGATGGCATCTGAACTGAGTGGCTATCCATTATATGGCTCCAGCCACTGCAGCCTTGCCTTCAAGCAAGCACAGATAGTAGCATCTGTTTTGTTAACACAAGGTGTATTTATTAGAAGTCTGTGCTTATTCCTCATCCATATTAAAAGTCCCCAGCCTGGGAGGTCACTATGAACAGGAAAAAGTGTTTAAATTCACGTATCACTCTCATAATGTGACACACCCTCACAGAGGGCAGAACCTGAGCCCAGACTAATCTCCACACTCTGTCTCCTAAATCTGCTTTCAGTTTACACCCAGATCTCTTTCCATGGCTTTTGCATTATGAAGGGGGCTTTGCAATTACAATTGTCAGCTGTACAGTAATGCCACAGGGATCTAAATGCACTTTAAGCCTAAGCATGTGTCAAACAGAGCATATAATACTGAAAGTCAGTTAAGCCCTCATGTGAGTTGTTGCAGTGTAACTTGAAATCCCTGCAAGTCTGCTGTTGTGAATAACCCTGCAGACAATGTAATGCAGCCATGTGAATGTACAGGTTGTGATGGGCATATATGACATATAAAAAACCAGAGATTTGAGCACAGCAGCTCTGCTGTGAGTACTAAGTCAACCAGAAGAGTCACAGCTCAATATCCCAAACAAATACAACAATAATCACCTTTTCTCAATCTCCTGCTGCCCCTCACTAAGTCTCTCTCTCCCCAATAGAAAGTAAAGCAGTGGCCTGACAGGTAACAGTGCAGCCTGAATGTTGAGATTTCTGTATCTTTGCACTTTGAGCTTATGCATTCCCCAGCAGTACCTTGTGGTGATGTCTATTTTAGGGGTTTTGTACCAAAAAAAAAAAA
>WEIU01019290.1:1972922-1992169 GCA_013389925.1 Aegithalos caudatus
AAAAAAAAAAAAAAAAAAATTGAAAAGAGTTCTTGCAGGAGGAGGAACATGGCACTTACTGCACTGAGTCTAGAGAACAGAAAATAATGGGCCTGTTCTCCTGGGGAGCTCTGATACCCAGGCTGGGTTACTTACTTAGCCTCAGGGTCATACTCTGCCCAGATCCTTTTAAACTCATCCAGGTGGTGTGGTCCTAAAATGGACCAGTCCCGTGTCAGGTAATCGAAGTTATCCATTATAACAGCTACAAAAAGATTGATGATCTGCAAACAAGGACAGAAATAATGTGATGGGTGAGGCAAGGAACTGTAAACTTTACCAGGTTCCCCATTTAAGGTTTGGATTTGGACTCACAAAACTAGCAAGCCATTGGGGTTAGCTTCTTTTTTCCCCCATGCCAGCCCCCCAGTTTAAATGGGAAGAGCCCAGAGGTGGAATATTCTCATCTGGTTACATTTTTCTCTTCCCTACTAAATGGATAAGGCACAAATTTTCTGACTTCTTAGTTGTGCTGTTGTGGCTCTTTATCTACCTGTGTCTTTTCCTGGCAGAATGGGGGGGGATTTATCTTCGATGGGCAGTAGGGCTGAGATAAAAGTCCTTTCTTCTGGCCCAAGACCAATACTTTTAAAATGTTGCTGCTGTTCACTGGGAGAGTTTTGGGCACTGCTGCCAGCTGCAGAGCGTGTGCTGTCACTGAGCACTGCCACATTGCAACCACGGAGCAGATGCAAGTGGGATATGTGTATTCTCACAGTCATTGCTGCTGGCAGGGGAGGAAAAACCTGCTCAGCAGCCAGAAGGAAGGTAGGAGGGAAGGTGGGAAGTGTGGCTGAGGCGTTGCTAGCCTCAGCACAGCCCACAGCACGCTAATTTGGTTTTCTCATTGAGGAGGAGGGGGGAACAGGGCTCCTTTGCTGTGCATAAAGGATTGGGATTGGAAGCAGAGCATCCTCCAGAGCTGGAGGGAGGCAGGGAAGGGCTCTTGTCACTGAGGGTGCTGCTAGGAAAGACCTTTTGGGGAGATTCCCCCTCTTGGAGACCATTCCTGCCCTGTGCATTGCTAGTACCTGGGGAAGCAGAGGCTGGGTGTGACAGAGGGAAGGTCCCATGGAAGGAGATAGGCAGGGAAGGGCTGTTGTCACTGAGGATGCTGCTCTCTTGGGAAGATTTCCCTACTTTGAGACCATTCCTGCCCTGTGCACTGGTACCCGGGGAAGCAGAGGCTGGGTGTGACAGAGGGAAGGTTTGGGGGGCTCACCAGGAAGGCACAGAGCATGTAGAAGCTGATGAAGTAGAAGACAGCAAAGCTGCTCCCACAGGAGTGATCGGCCTCAGTGGAGTTGGCCGGCTCCGACTCGGGGTCACACTTCTTGTCCGGGAGACATGCCAGCATGATTTCCTGCCAGGCCTCACCTGTGGCACACCTGGGCAAGGCAAAGGGCAGGCCAAGACAGCAGTCACCTTGGATGTGATGCCACAGCACCAACCTGTTCCCCATCCCATGAATGCTAATGGGGATTTTGCCACGGAGGGCAATTAAGAGCCAGTTAGGCCGATGGCTTTGACATCCCCTGGCATATCCTGCTCCTCTCCTTGGTTTTGTTGCCATCACCAGTGATGGCAGTGAAAGCACCATTTCTGACTGGCTTTGACATCCCCTGGCATATCCTGCTCCTCTCCTTGGTTTTGTTGCCATCACCAGTGATGGCAGTGAAAGCACCATTTCTGACTGGCTTTGGCCTCCTGGCATATCCTGCTCCTCTCCTTGGTTTTGTTGCCATCACCAGTGATGGCAGTGAGAGCACCATTTCTGACTGGCTTTGACATCCCCTGGCATATCCTGCTCCTCTCCTTGGTTTTGTTGCCATCACCAGTGATGGCAGTGAGAGCACCATTTCTGACTGGCTTTGGCTGCTGTGGGTACGGGGCTCTCACGTTCCAGCCAAAATCATGGACGTGTGTGACATGGCTATGGAACTGCATCTCAAAAGAAATCCTTCAAAATTATGACAGTGTTGAATTTGTGCCAACTTCCCACCCCTTCAGCACCTCTCCCTGGCCCCAGCTGGAGGAGGATGATGTGCTAAGCTGAGCTGGGCATGGCCATACCTAAGCACGAGTTCATCATGTCCCTTTCCTTGCTAGAAGTCACCCTGGCCAGCTTTGAATCCAAAATAAGTTTTTGATGCACATCAACATTGGAGAGCAGTGAAAACTGGCTACATTCCCTCATGTAGGAGGACTCGTGTCCCTCCCCAGCACTGAACCTTACCAGGGTGAGCTGCTGGGCTACAAGACACTTAAAGGACTGGTCATTCCCCCTGATGTAATTCCCACAGCATGTTGCTACTCACCTCGGCAGCAGGACAGGGTGGATGGAAGGAGATAAGCTGTGCGAGGGAGCAGAGGAATCGTGCTCCCAGGCTGACACAATGCAGAGCTGTCACACACCCACCTGAAAAGCAGCAGCACTGCCTGGGGGAAGGTCTGGAAGTTGTTGTTGCGGTTGATTTCTGTGGTGTCGTTCAGAGCAATTTTACCAAACACCTGGCAGAAAGCAGAGGTCTTTTCAGATTAGCCCTGCAAAATCCCCAGGCTTCTTGTCAACCTTAGCTCTTGGCCTCACCCTGGCTCTGATATTTAATGGGATCTGCTCTTCTATTAAAAGAAACTTTTCTATGTGTCTTTCATATATGTTGTTGCTTCCCTGGCTTTATCAACAGAAAAGCACTGATTTTGCAATAAGAAGCATCTTGTGTCAAAACAAGGTGTCCTTCCTTATTCATACACTGAACACATGACATGGGGGCTTGTTTTAACAGGCACTCATATGAGAAGGGAATCCAGCTGAAAGAAATCAGTAACAGGGAATAAAAGGCTTCTTCCTTCATTGCTTATCTGTCTTTGTCAGGGAGAAAATGACAGCAAAAGGCCAGCAGCTGCAAAGCCTTGAGCTTCCATCTCTGTGGGGGGCCTTGGATCTTCACAAAGAAATGTAAAGTGCATTGCCTTGGATCTGGAATTGTCCAATTGCCTGCCCTTCTATAGCCATGCTTGTCACCAGCAGGTGTTTCAGGGGTTCTGCTCTCAGATTGCAGCAGCATGAAGATGATGACCAGACAAGGATGCCCTGGAGCTTCCTCCCATGCCACACCAACCAGTTTATGTTCATCCAGCCATGGCACGAAGCCTAAAACCTTTTTAGGGTTTTGGGTGTCTTTGGGTGTGAAGTCCCCAGTGCAGCAGAGTTTCAATATCTTGGATAGCTGTAGTACTTTCAGGCAGAGGGACTGAGAGCTTAACAAGCTTTGTGTGGCAGAAAGGTCTCTGCACAACATAGTCAGGAGTATTTATTCCCCATGGATAACAACGTGGCAGAGATCTCTGGGGCTGAGAGCTGTAATCTCTCTGTAGCCAAAACAAGCAGCAGGAACAGAGCAGCTCTGAGAGAAAGAACACCCAGCTTCTTTTCAAGGAAATGTCACTGGTGATTAGCCCCCCAAGAGAAGCAATGGCATGGAGAGGGGACAGTGGTGGGATGGCCTTGCCAGATGGGAGGCTCAGCACATGGCAGTTTTCCTCAGCAGTTCCTCATGGATGCCTGGCCAGCCACAGGCAGCACTGACAGCTCCAGCTGCACTGAGTTTGAGCAGAGACAGCCCATAGTTTTCATTTCAGGCAAATGTAGGTAATGATCTTCTCATGGTAACTCCCATGATCTTCCCTTGGAGCTGCAGCTTCCCTCACACAGGATGCACTGGCAGCAGCTGCTGGGGGTGTTTGGCTTTAGGTACCAGGGAGGAGCTGTGAGAGGAGGTTCCTCCCTCATGGCCTCTCCAATCTGTGCCTCCTGGGCCATCCTGGGAGTGCCTTCATCCATCAGCATCACCCTGGAGTTTTTCCACCTGAGCACATTAGGTAGTGAGGCTTGAATGTTGTTCCGCTCCAAGACGTGGCAGCAGCTGACATAAAGTAGTAGGTCTCCTTTATATGGGAAATTCTGATATTTTTATCAATTCTGGGAGATCTAGTCTTTCGTGGTAGCTGCTTATTGGAGTGAGGGATGATTTTCCTTCCTGTGTGCCCCATGTGTGAGGGAACTCTGTGTGTCAGCACATCCACGAGAGCTGCACACAAAATGTCTGAGATGCCATTTGGACAAAAAGTGATAATCACAGCTCTGTGGGCTCTGGGCTAACAGGGAAAATGAAAAAAGTTGGTTTTCTTATTGGAAGACATGAGGGCATGAAGTGACCTAGTAATCTAGATCAATGTGAAAGACAGGTGTATGATCTTCAGGCTGCTGAGATGACTTAAACAGAGGTTGAGTGTTAAGCCAAGGGTTAAACAGGTAACAGAACTAGCTGACAGAAAAAGGAGTAGAACTACAGAATAAAGCATCTGGCCCTGGTGGTGCCCTGATCACTGTAGACCCCATCTGTGTGGGTGCTTGGAGGCCACTTATAATGCTTTGTACAGCAATGTAATACCAGCTTAATACTCCAAAGTGATTTTCTGTATGGCACATGTAAGATCTTGGCCATCTTAGGTATTAAAGGCAAAACTGGCAAGTTTACAGTATGAACTTAGTAAATGACAGCTGTGATTACTGGGGCTATTGAGATAACCTGTGATAATTCAAGAAAACATTAATTTTATTTTTCCACGGTGGGGCAGGGTAGATGGAGTCTGTGAAAACATAATGGCTGTAATAACATGAAACAAATTAAAATAAGGTTACAGAGGTCAGAAGAATTTCATTACAAATTCTGCTGTCATTGTGAAACCAAGAATCCTGTCATGTCTGAAGACCTCTGGAAGCAATTATGCCATGCCTTTCTATCTGTGGCCCCTGGTCCCAGATGGCTGAGTTGTCTGAGAACTTTGATTAACACTGAAGTGGAAGGTGAAGCTTAGCCTGAAAAGCAGCACAGCAAACGAGGCTGGCACTGTCACAGACTGTGCCTGTATCACATGCTGTCTTCAGTGGGCTCTGTGCAGCATCAGTTCCTTGCACAGGTGGATGTTCAGGATGACTCCAAGAGCATTTTGCAAACTGGGTTGTGTTGATGCAGCTTCCTGGACAAACTCTGAGTGCTGGCACATTGGGTCTGATCCCATATTTACCTTCATGGGTGTAGATCAAAAGCTGCTCTTTACAACTCAGTGGAAGTTATGCCAGTGTGAAAGAGATGCAAGAGAACATTTTGGTTTGTCCAGTGCAGCATGGCCATAACCCCACTTAAAAAAACCCTGTTTTGAACCAACAAGCAAGGCAGCACAGCTTCTTTGTGGAGATTCCTTCAAGAATGTGGAGGGCAGGCATGGTCTTTTTACTCCTTGCATATTGTGTTCTGCCATTAGATGGGTGAATACTTTTTGGTTTGCTTGCTTTTTTCCTGGAGCGTGCTGTGCTGCTGTTGGAAGTACCCAGTCAGAGAGTGCTCTCCAGCCAAGGTCAGCTGCCATCTCACCTTACTGGGTGAAAACACTGCTGTAAGCCCCCCAACCACACATGGATGTAGCTACCCTGTGAGCCTGTTCCATGCTCTAGCAGAGATCAAACACAGCCGAGCTCTTTGAGCATCACTCACCTGCATCCCAATCACGGCGTAGATGAAGAACAACATCACGATTAAAAGAGCCACATAGGGGAGAGCCTGGAAACGAAAGAAAGAAAGAAAGAGAGCGCTGTGTCTCTGCGTGGTCCGTGCCGCTGGCTTTGGGAGCCGGGGCTGGCCCAGCGCGGCTCTGTAGTGAGGGAAGGCAGCCACTAGATGCCTCTACAGGCCCGTGCCTGGGATAGCCCGGCCGGCAGGAGCGGCTCTGGGCCCGGCAGGAGCGAGGGAAGGAGAGAGGGAGGGATGGAAAGAGAGGGAGAGATGCAGGGAGGGAGGGATGGGTGGATGGTGGATGGATGGTGGATTGATCGGTGGATAATGGATGGATGATGGTGGATGGATGGATGGAGGGATGGAGGGATGGAGGGATGGGTGCATGGATGCATGGATGATGGACGGATGGAGGGATGGATGATGGAGGGATGGGTGGATGATGGAGGGAGGGATGATGGATGGATGATGGAGGGATGGGTGGATGTATGGATGGGATGGATGGATGGATGAATGATGGATGGATGAATGATGGATGGATATATGATGGATGGATGGATGATGGATGAATGATGGATGGATGATGGGAGGGGTGGATGGACGGATGATGGATGGATAACGGATGATGGATGAATGATGGATGGATAATGGATGATGGATGGATGGATGGATGGATGGATGGATGGATGGATGGATGGGTGGATGGACAGACGGATGGAGCTCTGCTGCCTTCCCATCACTCCTGCCCTTGACTGAGCCAGGAAAGTGAGGGAAAACCAGTGTCTGCACCTGCTTACCAGGAGGAGAAAGCTCTCAGAGCCAGCATTACTCTGGCACTAATGGCAGTGTGCTATTTCCCTGGATCCAGTACCATGAAATAAAAGATGCAAGAGCTGCTGGAATCTTATTCCAAGAAAATTGAATTATTCCTGCTACAACGGCTGGCACCACCCTAAGTACCTGAAGCACCTTCCCTGTTCCCTGTTAGGTGTCCCTGGTGGTGTCTGCCATGCACAGAGTGTCAGTGATCAGCTGCTGAAGAGGAAATGCAGAGCTGATATGCAGAGCTGCCTCCCAAGGAAGAGGTCACTGCAATCAGCCAAGTGCTGAGTGCTGCTGCTTTCCTCCACCACCAACAGGAATCAAGGGCTCAGGAATTCATAGGCTCAGGCTTTTGAGCAGGAATCTTTTGAAATATCTAGTGCTCAGATAGACCAGAGGCTTTCAGAACTTGCTGCAGAGGAAATGGGTTGGACACATTCACCCCGAAAATGTGAGCACAGTCCCTGATTTAGATTTTGAACACCCAATTTCACAGAATACAACGAGCCTACAACATTATCAGAGGGCTGCAGCACCTCTGCTCTGGAGACAGGCTGAGACAGCTGGGGTTGTTCAGTCTGGAGAAGAGAAGGCTCTAGAAAGACTCTGGAAAACCTTCCAATACCTAAAGGGGGCCTACAATAAAAACATAGAGGGATTTTTTTTTTTTTTCAAGGGCATGCAGTGATAGGAGAAGGGCTGATGGTTTTAAACTGAAAGAGGGCAGGTTTAAATTAAATATTAGGAGGAAATTCTTTACTATATGGGTGGGTGAGACATGAACAGATTGTCCAGAGGAGCTCTGGCTGCCCCATCCCTGTTCAAGGCTAGGTTGGATGGAGATCTGAACAACCTGGCCTAGTGGAAGGTGACCCTGCCCATGGCAGAATGGTTGACCTTTAAGGTCCCTTCCAACCTGAACCCTGCTGTAATCCTAAATACAACACAACTAAATCCAGCAGGAAAAATCGAGGGAATATTTTCACTGGCCACCATGGAGATTTGATTAAGACCTGCATAAATCATTTCAAAGAGATCTGAATATTAAATTAGCAAAAAATAATCAAATCCTTTAGACAATGTCTGTAATCATCACCTTGAGTCTCAGGACAGATCCCTCTGGCTTTTTAGGGTGCCAGAGAAATCAGTATGTTTGCCCCACAATGTCACTGAAGAGACCACCAGCTCAGAACAGGGCTCCAAACACTTTTTGATGATTTAGTTGGGTCTTGATGCACACAATACCTAAGAGCTCCTGGGACAGTGTCCAGACAGGACCTGAGGTGCACAACCTTAACAGTGCCTCTGTGTTCTGTCAGTACTTCTGTTGTTCCATCCAAATGGGGATGGGAAAGAGCCTTCTCTCCTGTCTGTCTGCCCCTCCACTTCCTTTTCACATGCTTCTGCTCAGCCCATTCCTCTCCACTAACTCACCTTCCTGCTCATCCCTGCCCTTGTTCCCCACGGCTCCTTCAGCTCCCACATCCCACACTTGTGTCTCTGTCCTCCCCTGGCTCTGTCCTTCCCTGGACTGTATCCCTGTGATTCCCACGGCCCTGCTGTGCCCTCAGCACCCTCTGACTTCCTCCTCCTCCCACCACTGCCCAGCCTGACCCTGCTGCTGTCTGTGCAGAGGGAAACCCCACGGAGCATTTTCCCACCGCCCTGAGCAGTGCCCCAGCCTGGAGCTCAGCATTCCCTGCCATGCCCAGGGCACGTGCAGGTTACCCTGTGCAGGTTACCATGTGCAGGTTACCATGTGCAGGTTACCCTGTGCAGGTGGTTACCATGTGCAGGTTACCATGTGCAGGTTACCACAGGGCCTGACTCCCTGAGCTTGGAGGCTCATTAGGCTGCCCTGTGTGAGCAGAGATGATTCCTGGAAGCGTGTGGGGACACTGAGGAGCTGTGCCAAACTCTGCTGGGATCCCACATCCTGACAGTGGGACTGGCTGAATTAAGAGAGGCACAGTGGCTATTCTTAGCTACCAAAGGAGCCTCCCCGTAGCTGCAGGAGGAGGAGCTTGGAGCAGAGAATTCCATGTTATAAATGGATAAAGGCTTTCAAGGGAAAAGGCACTTGCTTGCAATGCCATTTTTTTTTTTTTCCTCCCCTGCTGTGGAAGATCCCTCCCTTCATTCTTTCTCCCACCACCCTCCAACCCTGCCTGTTCATTTGAAGAGGTCTGCAGGTCACTGGAGGGAAGCACCAGGTGCTCCCTTTCCCATCCATCTCCTCCTCTCCAGCCATGAGCCATGACAAGTTCAGCTCAGGGCAAGCTATTGCTCAAGAGGCTGGAGGGGCACAGGGGCAAGGGGAGGAGAAGCAGGAACTGGAAATTGTGACTCTGTCCCCTGCATCAGGGCTGGCTGAGCCTTGCCAAGGGAATCTCATTCCTACAAACAAAACTGTTCCCAGTGGCACTGCTCAAATAACCACCTGGAAGTTGGCAACCCTGCAAGCAATGGGAAAAGTCACTGTGGTATGGACGTGTCAGAAACCTGCTGTGCAGGGTTAGGTCCTCTGGCAGCCAAGGAGTGTGCAAAATGAGTCCTTTGCATCAGCCTGGTGGGCTGGCTACTGGGACCATGGAGAGCAGGGAAAAATCCATGCTGGTCCCTGCTGTGCACGTGTGCTACTTCTGCTGAGAGGAGACAGAAGTTGCAGTGAGTGCAGCACTGCAGGCTTTGGTCCCAGCTTTGGTTGTTGCTGGTGAGGTTTAAATTTAAAACTGTGGGTCAGTTCTTTTTCCATTTGAGTCAATATTAAAGCTATTGACCATTTACAGCCTCAGTCTGATGGGTATATAGTTGCTGTTTCAAGACTTGTGTGTTGCACAAGTTACTCTTTCATGCTTTTTCCAGTGGTGTGTTCTGCATTTTTCTCATGTTTAGGCCACCATTTGTATTCTTGTGTTGTGTTTCCCTGCCACTGCCTTTGGATATGCCCCAGCTAACATCCAGGTTGTGCTGATGCAGTAAATCCAGGTCAAGTACTTTTAAAATGCAGGAATCGTCTCTAACTATGCTTCATCTCTAAATATCATTTTACTATATGTGGCTAAGTTTTTTTCTAGCAAATAACTGTGGTGTTTCTTTTCCTCCAAAGGTGATGATTCTTATCCAGTCTGGTCTCTTTCACTTCCTCCTATCTACTCTGGAACTTTACCTACCACTGAAACGCAATCTGTCTCCAGGGACAAAAAAAAGCAGCAGCAATTTAATAACTTGGCATTGTTACCAGCTCAAAAGAGTAGGGCTAAAAAGGTGAATTCTTCCTGGATGAAAGTATGGAGGCCACACACCTCTAATACTCACTGGAAATCCTCAAAACAAGGCTTAAAGGAAACTTAATTGAGACCCAGGCCTTCCCCTCATAGCCATGTATTTCACTTAAAGTTACACACATGAAACACAGCTCAAATAAGGAAAAAAACCCTAGGTGGGATCCAAGGGTTACAGACAGGCAGTAATTGAGTTGAGCTGAACTATGAAGGCTGCTCAGGAAGGTCTGAAGCAATTACTCATGCTTTAAGGATGAAGCTCACACCCAGGCAGTCACTCCCTGAAATTCCCATTCATTGACTCATTGGTGCCATGTAGTAGAATTTCTTACAGAGCAGGGGCATGATCTACTCCTGAATTAGCTTGGCCAACCCAGACTGGGCCTCTGCTTAGGCCCTCAGGCATGAGGCCTGAGCAAGGCCAGAGCTTGTGGCAATTAGAAATTATGTTAAGGTATGCCAAGGGAAAAAGTGGTGCATCTATTTAGTAATAGGTGCAAGTGTTAGCCTGAATGCTTTAGCCACCTTAAGTTTAGAATAAACACTTGTTTTATTTACACTCTTTTATGCTGCACACCAATGAGGGAATGTCTGGAAACGTAAACTATATTGCACTGTATATAATCAACCATCTTGTGTGAAATAAAGGAGAATGCATGTAGCCACATTGGTGTGATTACATGACTTGGTAGTTTCCCCCAATTTTAAGGATGACACTCCCCCTTTTTTTTAAGGAGTGACTCCCCCTTCTGTTGCCACTTGTCCCTTTGAGCTCAGGCACCGGGGTGACGCCTCTCCCCGAGGGGCCACCAAGGGAAAGCAAAAGGAGTGGGGTTTTCCTCAGAGACTTGAATAGGGAATTGAGAGAGAAAAAAAAGAGAGACTTGAACCAAGGAATACCTGGAAGGACTTGATGAAGGTCCAAAGCAGGGTCCGGATGCCCTCCCCTCGGCTCAGGAGCTTCACCAGGCGCATCACGCGGAAGAGGCGGAAGAAGGTGATGGAGATGCGGGAGTTTTCCTCTGCGTTCTGGAAGCCATTGGCACAGAGGCAGGAGTTACAACAGCACCACAGCAATGGGGGCCCTGGGCCACAGAGGAGGCTACTGCCGAGGGGTCACTGCACTGTTCCTTGTCCTGGTTCTGCTCCCTGGGCTCCTGCTTCCCGGCATTTCAGGGACAGGCTGAGGCTGCTCGAGCCTGCCCTGTCTGCCCTGGTGGTGAGGATATCCTACAGAGGCTCCCAAGGCCATCAGCCTCGCCCTTCAGCTTGCCTGGGCTTTCAGGGATTAGGGATATTTGATGCTGATACCCCTCCAATACATCCCCTCACATTGGAAAGAGGCAATTCCCCTTTGACCTTGCGCTGGAGGAGAAAGACACTTTTCCTTTTGGCCTGTCCTGAGTGTTTCACCCCAGTGAGTGCCTCAGCCAGCAGCTCTGGTGGATCTGCTGGGCACCTGCAACATGCTGCTTGCTCTGCTGGGAGACAGGAGCAGCTCCCAGATTTGCCCCTGGGTGCAAAACCCCACGGGGGCAGGGGGTGTGCTGGTGTCCCTGGCACTGCTGCCAGCCTGGCTGTCCCTGTGCTGCTGTGGCCATGCTCCTGCAGGCTGGGTCCTGGCCACTCCATCCCACTGCTGGGCCTTTCCCATTTCTCATTTCTCATTTCTCATGGTTTTTTTGTATTTCCCACAGCCTGAGCGCTGACTTTTGGGTTGTTGTTTTTTTTTTTAAGCATTTTTATTTTGGCCTCGCTGCTACTGTTCAAGCGTGGAGTATTTTAAAATAGTCTTTCTTCTGGCCTGTTTTTTCTCACAGCATCTGCTTTGTCCCTAAGCATTTTCCCCTGGGGTTGTATCCAGCTCTGACGTTCCTCAGCCTTCACATGTGTGAAGGCAACATCCATCTGAAGGCTGCAGCAGCAGCAGGCTCACCTGGCCTTGGCACAGGACTCACTGCCTAGCTCAAGGGCACAGCAAATGCCACTTTTCCAGTTTATTAACCCCCTAAATCACCGTGGCAAGCCTGTGGAGCTGGTGGTGCCTGTCGGTAGCAGCGCTGTGGGAATGTGACCTCCTGTCACAGGGGGAGATAAGGCTGTCACCCTGCCACTTGACCTGCTGTGGGGCAAAGTGCATGGAAAGCCCCCTCTCTGTCCCCCCCCCCAGGCTGCAAGGACTGCAGCTTCAGTCTAAACACCACCAAAAGAGCAACATTTAGGAGGAAGAAACAGTGCAGATCACCCCTGCTGTTAACTACTCACCACTGTGTAAACCAAGAGAGAACAGACCCTTTGGATTTCCTGTCACTGGGCAGTGAAAACAGCAGCTGCCTGCCTGTCTGCTTCTGATAAAACCCAAGGAGCAGCCTGGGTGAGTGTTTCTGGGATTAAATGTCCAGATGTAGGGGTGTACCTGTGTGTGCTCCTGTTTCTTTGGCAGGGGGAGCAGATTGGGGCTCAGCTCTGTCCCTGTGCAGCTGTGTGCTGGGTGTGACCCCTGCTCACACAGAGAGCTCAGCAGGTCAGGATTGCACCCAGCTGCAGTTTGTCTGTCTGTCTGTCACCAGGTACCTTCCTCCAGTCTGCACCAGAGGCTGACACTTGCTGCCCTTGGAGTAACAGGGTGAAAAAGATGAGGGAAGCAGGCTGTGTCAAGGAAAAGCCTGAGTGCTCCCTACACCCCACATCATCCCTCTTTGATTACTTGGACATGGCTGTGGGCTTCAGTGAATTGGAGGGAGTTGCTCTGAGGTGAAGGAGGGAATGTGGCCTCCAAGGAATCAAAAATCATGGCACTGAATACTCTCAGTGCTACAGAGGGATAACTGTAAGGTCAAATATCTCTTCCAGTCCTATAGAAGCCAAGCTCTAATACCATCTCAAACAGAGCTGAGGTCCAGATTTAGAGGTTGTGTGGACAGCAATCCTGCTGTGGTTGTGACTAAAGAACCAGTGTTTTCTCATTCTGCCTGCTGTGCTGCTTGTTGGCTTGGCTCTTTAGGTGGCAGCAGGGTGGGACATGGGTCTGGTCAGAGGTTTCAGTATTCCTTTGTCCTTCCTTGCTGAGAGGAGGCAGCTACTCAAATTTATCTCAGCCCTCCTAGCATCCTGGAGCAGATAAAATAGAACAAATCCCTCCCTGACGCAAATCTGCAACTTACTGGCATCAAACCACTTAGCCAAAAACTCAGCGATGCCTCAGAAGATTACAGTCACTTTAAAACTGGTGGCTGTAGATTAGCTGATGCTTGAGTAGCCCTGCTTACTTCCTCCTGGCTTTCATCCAGCTTTCTGAAGGCGTGTCCTTGCCAGAGGAAGGATGTTCTGCAGAGTGGCAATCCAGAAACTGGAGTTACTGCAGCTCTGTGGGAAAAACTGCCTTGCACATCAAGGCAGCAGTGTTTTGTGCACCATTGCACCACTTACTCTTTTTTTTTTTTTTGTGCAAAATACCAACTCAAATGTTCTAATGAATCACCCCACTGAAGAGGAGTTTCAGAGTCCCAACCCTTTTTTTTTTTTCCTGGAAGTCATGAAGTCACACTGCAACCCCATTCAGTGTCACACTGACAGTGACGCAGGGACACGGCTTGTGGCTAACAAGAAATCTTACCAGGTCCAGTTCTCTCTTGGTGGTTCATTAGAAGGCAGAAGGACAGTTAAGTCGACCAAAGGAAAGCTCAGGATGCACCAGAGATACACATGTGCAGCATATTCACAGCTCATGTGAACACCAGACTCACACCAATACACACATGGCAGCTTCATGCACAAAGAACTAGGCTGGGCTTGGAGAGAGAACTTGTGACCACGGAGAAGAGAAAAAAGGAGTGTGTTAGAGAGAGTGTCACAGAAGCTGGGAGGGTGGGCTGTATTTTCGGTCTTACCATAGAGGAAGAGCATTGGGTATGTTCAGCTGGCTTTAAAGAAAGGCAGACAGAAATAAGCTGTAATAAGTCTCCAATCAAGAGCCCTGGTAAACTAGGTCTTGGCTAACACAGGAGCAACAAAATGGCAGAAGAGGGCAAAAGGGGATTTGAAAGAAATGCACAAGAGGCTGGGCTCATTCCCTAGGATGCCCAGGATCAAGGCTGGCCGTGGCAGGAGTTGGTACAGCTGCCACTGAATTTGATGTAAGCTCTCTCCACTACCACCACGTGTGAGTCACACCCAGTGTCTCCTGAGTGTCCCTGCACACCCTGGCAGTGGAGGTGCTGTGCTGGTAAAATGTTTCTTGTATCACCACTCTGAGTTCAATGCAGGGGCTGATTTAGCTCTCCAGCTCAGATCCATGTCTGCACAGGGACCAGCCAGCTTCTAGTGCATCCATCTCCTTGGTAAACCCATCATATCCCAGTGCTAAAGCAACACTTTCTGTTTATATATCCCCATTCCTTTACACAGAATTCTGGGTGAGGCAGTGGGTTGGGAGAGTCCAACTGGCTCTTGGCATCCCTACAGCACCCAGCACCAGCTGTGCAAAGTGGGTTTGTGCAGCTGATTAGCTCACTCTACC
The DNA here is from genome assembly GCA_013389925.1 of Aegithalos caudatus. Taxonomy (NCBI): domain Eukaryota; kingdom Metazoa; phylum Chordata; class Aves; order Passeriformes; family Aegithalidae; genus Aegithalos; species Aegithalos caudatus. Next base: position 1,987,163 of record WEIU01019290.1, read on the forward strand.
TTCACCCTCCTCACAGCAAAGCCCTAGGGACCCAGTGGGTCTGTTCTTGGAGGCTGAGCTGAGCAGAGCCCTGGTCATGCCTGGAAGAGTCAAACTGCTGCAGACACTCTGCCTGATATTCCTTGATTAACCTCTGGGGCCATTTCCAATCCTGAGAGCAATTCTAAAGAACACCCAAGGCTGCAAGTATCCTCAGGTGTAAGAAGCAGAATTGTAAATGAAATAAAACTGTCTGTATTAGGAGTCCTTCAGTTCAATAGTAACATAATCCTTCAGGCCTAACCTCGGCCATATGCCAAACCTGTCTGCTACTTTAGCAAAGTGGGAACTGATGCATTCCTTCTTCTCTCAGTGTCAGAATTCCCCACTAGTGCCATGGAGGACTCCTGCAGCATGCTCCTTCTCTCCAAGGATGCTGCAGCAATCAAACTGGCACTGCATTACCTGAAGAAAAACTGTAGTTTGGATGCACAGCCTATTTGGTGATACAGGCAAATGAGAGCAATTAAAAACCCAAGGTACACACCAGCTCATTTAATAATTTGGGTTAACTCATTGGTTTGGTAGTGTCAGCTTTCATTGCTTTTTATCCTCCTCTTTCACATGTTTGCTCTTGTGTTTTCAGATCACATACAGGCAAAAGTTGGCTTGAATACCAAATAAAGAAGCAGTGCCCATAGAGACATTTCTTACAGGTCAGGCAGAGACTCTGATTTTGTGTTGCTAGGCAAACATCTTTCCAGCAAAGCCTTTCTCTGTCCCATCCCCCTTCCTCTTTCTAGTTCTGCAAATCACCTTTTCTAACAGTAGCAGGACCCTTATTCTGCTGCTTGCTGCATTCCTGGTAGAAGGTACAAAGGCCCTTCAAAATAACTGAAGGAAACATAAAATTTTTGGGGATTCTCCATCCTCCCTGGCTGGCAGTGCTGGTGCATCTGTGACTGACAGGCTGAAGGAGCTTTTTGAGGTGCTGTGGGATATTGTGCCTTCCTTGTCATCCCTTCCCTTATTCCCTGAGCTAACTGGGCTGTGTTTTAAGGTGTGGTCAAAAAATGTACCAAATGATATCACTGCCTATGGCAGAGGCACAAAGGCAGCACAGGGAAGGTTCTGCTGATGCTGGCAGGTGGGATTTGTACAAACTGTGGCACTGTGGCTCATGCTATGCTTGTGCACAGTGTGGGAGCTCATGAGGGGGGAAATCTACCCCCAAATTTGGGCTGCTGAATACATTTTCTGATGTGCACAAAGGTTTCAGGAAGGAGACAAATCCTACCACCTGTCCAAAGGGGTCAGGTCCCCATGGACCTGAGCACAGGTATCTGAGAACCCACTGCTGGAACTTTCAAGTGTGGCCATTCTGAACTCTAAAGCTGAGAGAGCTGCTGCTGGATTATCCAAGAATTTTCAGCCTTGCCAGTGATGTGGGAATGCCAATTTTAGGACAAGGACAGGCAAACTGGCACCTGAGAATGTAATGGTCACATCAGTTCCCAGAGATGGAGGCACAGTGACAAGTACTTGGAATTAAAGCCAGTGTCCATTGCCCATCTGAAGTGGATAGGATTTAATTTCTACACATCTCAGAACTATGTGGAAAAACAAACCCTCATCTGTTGAATGTGTCTGAAACATGAGCCTTTGGAGAAGCTGCAGAAAGCACTCTTGGCTGTAATGTTTCATTTCCAGCTGTCTCTGCTCCTGCTTGGGGTTTAACCTGCCAAGGAGCCTCGAGCCTTCTGTCCTGCCCTTCTCTTTTTGGGCATGAGTACATGAACATACTGGATGGGAAAGGTCCACAGCAGGGAGATCAGTCAGAGATGATGTTCTGAGCAGTTTCCCTTGTACAGAAAAGGGATCTGGAGTATAAATCACAACTCCAAGGCCATATTTAAAGTGATACAGAAGGGAACCTGCAGGCTGAGTGGGAGAAGAAATATCTGAGGCAGGATGCACCTGTGTGCAGACACCTGGGGGGATGAGTCCAATGAGAACTATTAAGGTTTTTTTTTTTTCCTTTTTTCCCTTTTGATGTCACTATATTTAAAAAGACAACAGAGATGCAGAAGAGGCCAAGAAAGAGAAGAGAAGGTTCTAGAAGCCCAGGTTAAAATTCAGTAGGACAAAGACTGAGTGATCCCTGCAACATGTCTGAAAACCTCCTCAGAATATTGTTGCCTGCATACATCTCATTCATATTCAGTGTGCAGCAGAACTCCAGCTTTTTAAACAGATAAATTGCTTCAGCTGCTGCAAACCTGTGAGCATCCTTAGAGCTCCTGCAGGCACAAAAGAGGAAGGCAAAGCTTATGCCTGTCAGGAAGTCAGGATCCCAGGTAAGGAAGTCTCTGGGAAAGAAGCCAGGTTTATTCAATGGAGAGATGACAAAAATCTCAGAGACCACAGCACTGGATAAGGTAATTGTGTTCCTGCTAACTCTGCCTGGGTAGGTGGGAAGGAGCTTTACTGGGAACAACCTGTGAAGAACACAACCCCTCCAGGTCCTCTTCAACCTCCAAAATGTCTCACATATCAAACCTGGTGTCTGATACTGCCATCAAGACAAGGAAAAAAGTTTCTGATGGGCTGGGCTTTGGGAGCTAGGAGAGGATAAAATTTGCACTCCAGAACCAGTCTTGCAAGAGCAATGTGTAACAGAGTCAATCTAATAGGATATTTATGCTGTAATGCAACCCATTCTGAAATTCTGAGAAGGGATGATGTGGCTTTTCAGACCTGTAAAGACAATAGCAAAAAATATAAGCAAAAAGGCTTTGTGTAGTCACAGTAGTATTAAAGTTCCTTTAAATATCTGTGGCTTAGAATATCTTATGGATAAAGATTTGGAAGAAAACAAGGAAGTGTGTTAACAGGCAGATTCAAATGAAAGTTTCAGTAGGAAATTCCCAAGAACAGATATTGATCCCACCTCATCCTTGTGGAACACTGGAGATGGAGGACCCTGTTGGGAGGTTTGGGTTCCTTCAGGCAGGTTTGCTGGCAGCTGTAGTGGCTCTCCAGAGAAGCAGCACCTGGAAATGCCTGAGAGGGAGCTCCACTAGGTCTGTACAGTGTGCATTTAATCCATATAACCAGGGAGTCCCACTGCCAGCACTGCAACTCTTTTACACCACAGGACACACTGAGGATGAGTTCAGCTCCCTGGGAGGGGATTCAGCCTTTGCCAGGAAGTCCAAACTGATCTTTTCCCTGATGTTTGAGGAGCAAAACTTCCTTGCTGATAGTTTTTCACTTTCTAATACTTTCATTCATAGGCAGGAATCTCTTTTTTTTGCAAGAGATAATTCAGCCTTTATGTTGTGGAGAGCATTTAAGCAGCTGAATGCACAATGTTATAATTGATTTGCTAGAGCTGTCTCAGTCAGTCCAGAGGTACAACTGCAGCTTTGTAGTCATGCCTGATAGCCCTAGGTCAGAAGAGATGAGAGGAAATGTGTGTTTGAGATGCTGGCACCACAACAGGGCAGAGTAGCTTCCTATTTCTGAGGAGAAGGAGTGGTCAGATGCTTATGCTGCCTTCTGTGACCATCTGTAATGGCATTTCTCCACTGAGGAAACTCTGGCTCGTGGATGAAGCTTGTGGGAGCCCACTCAGAGCAGCTGGTTGCTGATGATGGATGCCTGCGAAGGTGTTTCCTTGATTGTTGTTGAATTTGGAGAAGGAAAAGTTACCCCTGAAGATGCCATACCTGTTGGAAACTTCATAATTGGTCTGTCAGCCTTGTCCCATGAGGAAGGGGGTGATGCATGCTCACTTCTTGCTTTTTGTGCTCACTGCAGGAAGCTTTTGTTTTTTGTCCTCTGAGAATCTGCTCTACAGAGCTTGCCTGGGCAGGCTGAAGTGTTTTGTACCTCCTTTGCATTTGTAGGATTTTGGCCTTTTCTAGGCCAAGGTCTCTGCACACAGAGCTCTCCTCCAGGAGTCCAACTCCAGCCCTGCTGCCCCTGTGACTTTGGGCACAAGGTGAAGGGTGGAAAGAGACATTCTGGGGAAATAAACCCATCCAAACCATAGGTAAGGTGTGGAGGGGAATGAAAAGCACAAATATGGCAATGACAAACCACGCTGCTCTGCTGGAGATATTTCCTTCCCGTGTGGTTACACTGAGGTGGGATCTGCAAGCTTGTGAGATTCAAGAAGAACAAGAATTTACCAAAATATGGGGGGAAAAAGAGGTTTAGAAGTTATCTGTGCCAGTAAAAAAAGACACTAGACATCCTCTTGTATTCACAGTGTCAAAAATCTGCAGTGAGCTCGGGAGGCTGAGTTGCACAAGTCTTTGTGGAGAGCTGGAAAAAGTCAGGGTTTCAAACCAAGCTGGTAATAATATTGTCATTGCACTGGGGAGGTGGCACAGCCCCTCCAGAGCCCCTGCCTGCCACTGCTGGCTCAGGTTTTAATCACAAACCCCCTGGAGATAACCCACCAGCCACCAAAATCTGTGAGGTTATTGTGAGGCCAGGCAGAAAGGTATCTGGTATTTCTCTGACAGGGAATACTACTGGATTGCAGATGGCATAATTGTCAATTCCCACAACCTTACAGTGAAATCAGATTATTAATAGAGGGGGAAAAAACAAACCTGAAAAGCTTCTCAAACTGTGCATCTCTCTGAGATTTTCTGGGAACATTTTGAATAAAACTAGCCAAAATTATTATTTTTTTTTTCCCTGCAAAAATATTTTCTGTTGGAAGAACGCTGATGCTGAAAGTCAAATGTTCTGTAGATACATGCCAGTTTGGAAACAGGCATTTCAGAAATGTGAGGTTGAAATCTCACATTTTGTCCTCACACATTTTAATTTGGTTTACATTTCCATTACACATCATATATAACTAAGAAGAAAAGAATCAATGCCAGGTTAAACTGCTTTGACTTTACCAAAGCATATGTTTTGAATCTTGATTATTTCAATAGAAAAGATCTTTTACTGAAAGTTTTTCAGCTTTAAATTTTCCTCCTATTTTAAAACAGAAAAAAAAAA
>WEIU01019290.1:1992479-2008038 GCA_013389925.1 Aegithalos caudatus
TTATTAATTAATTTCATATATATATATATATATATATATATATCCATGAAATTATCAGACAGTAGTCTTATGGTTCCAAGTGCTTAAGGTAAATATAAGAAGAGTCAATTGCTTTAATTTGGTTATGCAGATTACCCTAGATTGACAATTAGAGGACAAGTAATGAAAGGGCTGCTTTTTTCACACAGCTAAAAGCTCTATTTTTTCCCCATGACTTTCAGAAAAGCAGAACAATTGGCAAAGTCTATCTGTGCAAATGATTCTTAATTTTCAGGATGTTTTAATAATCCTCATTAGCTTTGGGAAATCAAGTCCTATGGTAAAATCAAGCCTGGGGGGCTCCTGAGAAAGCAGCAGTCACTGAGCACTCTCAGAGGTGTGGTGCTCATCCCCAGGTACAGCTGCCTGCAGCTTGCCTGTGTTTCATCACTGGTGTTCTGAGGGACAGGCAGCCAAAAGAAACCCCAGAACATCTGGATGAGAAGGTGCTGAAGATGAACTGAGCCAGGAAAATAAATGTTGAAAGGCTACTTGTGTGCAGGACCTTTTGTTTTAGGGGTGGAGAGAGACTTTGTGGATCTTCTGTTTGAGGTTTTGCTGATTTGAACAGGAGCCATGTGTGATGAACTTTTTTTTCATTAAAATTGCCTTTTCATTTTTTTCACAGGGCAGTGGCTCCCAAAGGAGCTGATCAGTGTCCCCCAGCCCTGAGCAGCCTGAGGGGGATGACCTTGGGAACAGGACAGAGCACTGAGCAGGATGGAGGGAGAGCAAGAGTGAGAATTTAACTTCCCATCTCTCTCCAGCTTTCCTCACTTTTATTGCCATCTGTGCCAACAGTGTCCTCCTGAGCAGTCCAATGTGCTTCACTGCATTTCCTGAGGCAAAGTTAACATGGCTTTTAAACATCAAACTCAGCAGTGTATTTATCACTGTGCTGGAAAGGGCAGGCTTCTTTTCCTCCACCACTTCAGAAAGATTTATGTTCTGAATTACATTGTTCAATGTTCTCTTCCTTTTTTTTTTTTCATTGTCTGGGAGGGAAGAGGGAGAGAAATCTGTGGGACAGCTTTTCCAAAAGGAGCACAGCCTGTATCTGGTTTCACATCCATGTTCTCCCATCCCAAACACCCAAATAAATCCATCACCTTGCCTTCTTCTCTGTAGCAGTGTTGTGAAAGCACAGCTGCTGTGGAGGGCTGCAAGCTGGGAGATGTTCTCTGACACACTTGGCCTGCTCAGGTTCTCGTGTACTAAGACCACAACACCAATTTTGATGTTAAAATAAAAGAAAAAGACTGTTCAAAACATCCACACCAGTNTTTCTGGGAACATTTTGAATAAAACTAGCCAAAATTATTTTTTTTTTTTTTCCCTGCAAAAATATTTTCTGTTGGAAGAACGCTGATGCTGAAAGTCAAATGTTCTGTAGATACATGCCAGTTTGGAAACAGGCATTTCAGAAATGTGAGGTTGAAATCTCACATTTTGTCCTCACACATTTTAATTTGGTTTACATTTCCATTACACATCATATATAACTAAGAAGAAAAGAATCAATGCCAGGTTAAACTGCTTTGACTTTACCAAAGCATATGTTTTGAATCTTGATTATTTCAATAGAAAAGATCTTTTACTGAAAGTTTTTCAGCTTTAAATTTTCCTCCTATTTTAAAACAGAAAAAAAAAATGTTACAGGAGGCTTTTGGAAATAACAAAAAATATTGAGCCTCCCTATAACTCTAATCTGGGTGGAGCACTGGAGGCTTTTTTGGACCATTTAATGCCCATTAGAAAAGGGATCTTACAGGAGAACAGGGAATTGAGGGGGGTGATGCTGCTTTTAAATGTTGATTTCCCTGGGAAGAGCTCTGAGTGTTGCAGTGCAATGTAACCTGCTGCCACTCAGAGAGCTCTGCAGAGGACACTGAGCTCTCCTGCAGCAGGGAGTTAAAATTCCATTTGTTGCAATGAGGGGAATTAGGAGAAATGCAACATCTGCAATGAGGTTTGCCATCACATTTCTGCCTGCACCAACTCCTGGGGGCCAAGAGACACCGAGTGTCAGCTCATCCAAATGCAATATATATGCATTTATACTTCACTGATTCCACATGATCTCAGTCCTCAGGGGAAGCTTTACCATATCCCTGTGAAACAAAAGCCTGTTTGGAATACAGTTAATAAGGGCAAGGTAACTTTTTAAGCAAATGAGTCCGGCAGCTATCAGGTTTTTTTCCCTCTTCATTTTCTGCATATTCTAAGATTTTGAAATTCTGGAGTTTGCTTTTCTAATTAGCTTCTAATATGCAAATCATACCAATTTGAATAGCTTATTAATTAATTTCATATATATATATATATATATATATATCCATGAAATTATCAGACAGTAGTCTTATGGTTCCAAGTGCTTAAGGTAAATATAAGAAGAGTCAATTGCTTTAATTTGGTTATGCAGATTACCCTAGATTGACAATTAGAGGACAAGTAATGAAAGGGCTGCTTTTTTCACACAGCTAAAAGCTCTATTTTTTCCCCATGACTTTCAGAAAAGCAGAACAATTGGCAAAGTCTATCTGTGCAAATGATTCTTAATTTTCAGGATGTTTTAATAATCCTCATTAGCTTTGGGAAATCAAGTCTTATGGTAAAATCAAGCCTGGGGGGCTCCTGAGAAAGCAGCAGTCACTGAGCACTCTCAGAGGTGTGGTGCTCATCCCCAGGTACAGCTGCCTGCAGCTTGCCTGTGTTTCATCACTGGTGTTCTGAGGGACAGGCAGCCAAAAGAAACCCCAGAACATCTGGATGAGAAGGTGCTGAAGATGAACTGAGCCAGGAAAATAAATGTTGAAAGGCTACTTGTGTGCAGGACCTTTTGTTTTAGGGGTGGAGAGAGACTTTGTGGATCTTCTGTTTGAGGTTTTGCTGATTTGAACAGGAGCCATGTGTGATGAACTTTTTTTTCATTAAAATTGCCTTTTCATTTTTTTCACAGGGCAGTGGCTCCCAAAGGAGCTGATCAGTGTCCCCCAGCCCTGAGCAGCCTGAGGGGGATGACCTTGGGAACAGGACAGAGCACTGAGCAGGATGGAGGGAGAGCAAGAGTGAGAATTTAACTTCCCATCTCTCTCCAGCTTTCCTCACTTTTATTGCCATCTGTGCCAACAGTGTCCTCCTGAGCAGTCCAATGTGCTTCACTGCATTTCCTGAGGCAAAGTTAACATGGCTTTTAAACATCAAACTCAGCAGTGTATTTATCACTGTGCTGGAAAGGGCAGGCTTCTTTTCCTCCACCACTTCAGAAAGATTTATGTTCTGAATTACATTGTTCAATGTTCTCTTCCTTTTTTTTTTTCATTGTCTGGGAGGGAAGAGGGAGAGAAATCTGTGGGACAGCTTTTCCAAAAGGAGCACAGCCTGTATCTGGTTTCACATCCATGTTCTCCCATCCCAAACACCCAAATAAATCCATCACCTTGCCTTCTTCTCTGTAGCAGTGTTGTGAAAGCACAGCTGCTGTGGAGGGCTGCAAGCTGGGAGATGTTCTCTGACACACTTGGCCTGCTCAGGTTCTCGTGTACTAAGACCACAACACCAATTTTGATGTTAAAATAAAAGAAAAAGACTGTTCAAAACATCCACACCAGTCCTAATGACTTTAAAAACACGCTGTTGTCTTTACTGTGTAAGAACTGATTTTTCCATTTCTTGTAGCCTACCTTGGCAATGAGAATCTCTTCTCTGAGAAGACCTTCCTGAGCCACTGGTGGGCAGGAGCTTTGTGTCCAACACCTTGCACTATTCCATTGGTACTGAGAGGGTGAGAGGCACCCACTGCCTCCCTCTTCCCTGCAGAATGATTTGAGGAATTTAGGAAACTCCCAGAGGCATGGCCTTCTGCTGCCATGGCTCTGCTTGTCTTCTCTGCACTGTGTTTGAGCACTTCTGCAGATATTTGTTGATTACTCCTGAGTTAGCTGAGAGGATTCCATGGGAAAAGGATGAGGAAGAAGGAAAAATGAAGAACAGGGTGAAACTTGGTGCTTGAGCACTTCTGCAGGTATTTGTTGATTACTCCTGAGTTAGCTGAGAGGATTCCATGGGAAAAGGATGAGGAAGAAGGAAAAATGAAGAACAGGGTGAAACTTGGTGCTTGAGCACTTCTGCAGGTATTTGTTGATTACTCCTGAGTTAGCTGAGAGGATTCCATGGGAAAAGGATGAGGAAGAAGGAAAAATGAAGAACAGGGTGAAACTTGGTGCTTGAGCACTTCTGCAGGTATTTGTTGATTACTCCTGAGTTAGCTGAGAGGATTCCATGGGAAAAGGATGAGGAAGAAGGAAAAATGAAGAACAGGGTGAAACTTGGTGCTTGAGCACTTCTGCAGGTATTTGTTGATTACTCCTGAGTTAGCTGAGAGGATTCCATGGGAAAAGGATGAGGAAGAAGGAAAAATGAAGAACAGGGTGAAACTTGGTGCTTGAGCACTTCTGCAGGTATTTGTTGATTACTCCTGAGTTAGCTGAGAGGATTCCATGGGAAAAGGATGAGGAAGAAGGAAAAATGAAGAACAGGGTGAAACTTGGTGCTCTTGGTGTTTCTGGGGTTTCTCTGTTCAGCCTCAGGCTGAAAAGAGGAGGAAGTGCTTTGGACTTTGTAGGGTTCCAGAAGCACAGGAATCCAGAAGGGAACTTCAGAAGCATCTTTGTACTGCACAAATCCTTTAAAATGATGGGGAATTACACTGATGCTGTTAAAGCTGGAAGGAGGCCCGTGGTCTGCAGCAAAATCCCCACTCCTCAGTAGAACTGGGGACTGTTGGAGCCTGGAGATGGAGCCTGGAGCAGGAGGAAGTTTTTCTGGGAAGAGAGGCAGGCACCAGCTGTATGATTCCACCTGCAGAGCTGCCAGGACCCATCCTCTGGGAAGGCCAGAGGTTCTGGAGCAGTGTGAAGATGGATGAGCCATCCTGTGCTCTGATGGAGGTGCTTCAGGAACCTGCACATGCTGGTGGGAGCAGGAGAAAACCCAGCCTTCCTTCACTCCAAAGAGATGGGTCTGTGGATTGCAAGAGGCTCTGGATGATTGCAGGTGAACTATCAGCCCCTGTCAGCTTTGTATAATTCATCTTTGCTCAAGGGAGGATATCCAGAGATAGCAGCAGCCCAATCACAGAAATTGTTAAGGACTGTTTTCATCTGAGATTTGTAGCAGCTAGTGTTTAATTCCCAGTCTGTGTCTTTTCATTGCCTTTTAAATTAGAAAGTTATTTAATGTTGATGCAGAGCGTTTCCTAGAAAAAATCCAGCCTACAGACTCACACTGGATTTCTGTATGATATTATGGGATACAATAAAGCCCACGTGTCATTCTGGGATTTGAAATGCCAATCACAGGCATTATCAGGAAACATTAGAAGTGGTCATATGGAGACTGGGAATAGATCTTACCAAGGTACTGAGCAATGTTTTCTTGTTCTACACATCTTTCCAAGAATAAATTATTCCTGATTTGATGAATTCTTTGGTGAATAAAACAAGGATAGGGACTGTTTAGATGATATGCAATGCTCACTGTGCGTGATTTACTGTGTCCAAGTCTGGTCAGTCTCAAATTCCCAGTCTCTAAACATCAATTCATTTTGATGTTTTTCTATCAACAAATGTTTCTTTACAGCTGAGGCATCTTTGCCTTCATGTCTGCTCATCTCATGCAAAGATGATGCCTGGCTTTGGATGAAGGAGATTTTGTGCCAGCCCCTCAGACAAGGCTCAGCACTGCTGGCTGGTGTCTCTGAGCTTCAAAGTGGAGCTGGGGACAACAGCTGGGACATGCCACCACTCTGCCACTGCACTGAGAGACAAGTGACATTTCTTGGCCATCAAGCAGCTGGCCACCAGCAGCAATCCAGTCCCTACAGCTTGGACATCAGCAGGGAATGGCTCCCATTTAGCAGGGCCTGGCAAGATGTGTGAAACAGAAGTGCTTTTGGGGGCGTGTTGTGCCAGGCAGCCTCCACAAAGAACAGATCAGGAGTGAAGGTAAGAGCACAGACATTTAAAAAACACATGTCTATTAAGAAATAATTAAAAAAAAAAACAAACCACCCCTCTTGTGTTTGCCTGGCTGGTGCATGAGAATGTAGAGGGAGCAAGGCAAGAGCTAAATGAGGGTCCTATATTGAATATATTAGAAAGAGTAAAATGAATTTATATGCATTTACCTTTGATTACAAATCTGGGTGAGCAGCAAAGCACCCAGCATTGGGTGTGTATTTGATGGGAAATTTGTAGATTTGTGTTTGCAGACTGGTGCCTTCACCTTGCTGAAAGGCCTGGCACAAAAACCCTCACCAAGGGGAGCAGCTCTGCCCCTGGACTGCTGGGATCTTGGATGAAGAAGAGAGGAAAATCTCCTGCTACATAAGATAGAGGGGAACTTCCTGCTGCCTTGCTGAAAATGTCTGCTGCCTAAGATTTCAGCAAAATTTTGGGAAGAAGATGAGTGAGAAGGGCAGGTTAAAGAGGAAAAGAAGTTAAATTCTTGTGTGTGTCTTCCCTTCTTCCATCACCTCCCTTGCTTTCATTGCAACTGGCAGTGCAGCCTGGGACCAGTTAGAATTTCTCTAAATATGCACAAAGGCACAAGATGGTGCAAGCAGTGAGGTCTTGTAGCACTGATGCTAAAAGCTCTTGTGATTTGCATGAAGAACAGGAATTTTTGCAGCAAAACTGAGTGAGTGAAACCAGGGGTTTGTGCCCTCTCTGCTCCTGCAGCCTCTGCATGGAGAGCAGCCACACTGGAAAATCCCTTGGGCATCTCAGCAAGGTAGGTCTGAGAAAAAAAAGAGAATTAAATGCCAGAAACATCTCTTACTGCTTCAAGGAATTGCCTGGATTTGAACTCACCCCAGCACCTTTTTGATCATCTAATTTAGGGTGCTTAGGGATCATTAATTAACGTTAATATATCCAAAGATGATCTAAGGAATCAAGAGTCAGAGATTTTTCTGTGGATTCATATGAAGATACAATCTCTATTAGAGTTCAGGGAAAGTTAAAAGAAACTTTTGCTAGGCAAAAGGAATGATTTATCCTGGCTAGCAAGCCAATGGAAAAATAGAATCAGCTCGGGGTAGCTCTTTTTAATTTGAGTGTTTTAACTAGCTTTGTGGAAAACCACATTGGAATTAAAAGGAAGATGAAATATAACTGCACTATATCACAGATGTTGATGCCAGAATATTGTAGTGGGTTTTTCCTTCAAAGTGCTGTGATAGGAAAATGACAAGTAAAATTAAATACTGGTCAGAAAATCTGGATGTAGGCTTTTTAAAGAGCTCTTTGTACTGAAATGTAGATGTCATGCATTTATTTTATTATTAAATCAACACAGGACAAGGCCTGTGGTTCTTTGTGTTCCTACTATTAGCTTTTACTGTTATTGTAATGATAATTTACAGTCAAATAAGTAAACAGGACTTCTGCTCTAAAGGCCTTAAAACCCAGGAAGGTTTTGGGTATGTGCAAGCCTGCACTAATTAAAAGCACAATTCACTTCTCAGGGCAGTCAGTGAGATGCTGTGGGCCACCATTTTAAACATTTTCACTCAGAAGGACTCCAGACAGGTTTATGCATCAGCTCTTACATCTCTTGTCTAACTCTCTTTTTTGCTGCTTTCACATTTAGCTTCTAAGAATTTGTTCTCCTGGATTCTTTCTCTTCTATTTCTCCTAGTTTAATCAACGGGAATATGTGTGGTTAAATTTTTCCAGTAAGGCAAATTTATTTTTATGCTACTCTTAAGTCTTCCCTGCATTAAAATACATTCTGATTTTTCCATGGGCCTGGAATAATGTCAGAAGCCAAGCATAACAATTTTGTGGGAATCACAATATTGAGGTACTTCCTTAAAATTGGGTAGTATGGAGAGTCTTTCAAAGTGGGAACTACCTGACTTCTTCTTATGGTGCTAGCACTGCCAGCAACAGCTCAAATACTCAGGTAGACTGAGGGAGGAGTCATTTGCATTTACTATCCCCTTTTTTTTTTTTTTTGCAGACAATACATACTTTTTCTGATTGTCCATATTTCATACAGATTTCCATACAGAAAAAAGTTGTGCAGTTACCAAAATCACCTCTTTTAAAGGGAAAATCACACTATGAACTCAAAATACCAACATTTTAAAGACAAGAGATTAAAAAAAAAAAAATAAAAAAGAGGCCCCATTATCGTGACAAACATATACATAAATAAAACCAAAAAGAACCCTGTTCAAACATGGTTGTGGTTGGATTGCCATACCAGACTTCTTTCTCACCAACACAGGGTGAAAAACATGCACTAAAATTATTGGTTAAGCATGGGAGGTGACCAAATTCAAATTGATCTAAGCCTAATCTGTGGAAGAGTCCAGGGCAGCTCTCCTGATGTTCTTGAAAGGCAAAATAAAGCACTTGCCACTGCTACAGCTCACAACCATGCTTCAACGTGGCTTCCTACACCTGGGGCCACCGTGGTGTGTTACCTGAATTGTTCCCATGATAAAAACACCACCAGATATATTAAAAAAAAAAAAAAAAAAAAAAGAAATAAAAGGCAAACTAAATCCACCCTCCCCTTCCCTCCCTCCCCTCCCCATCAATTTTATCAGTAGCTTTTCCAACAAGAAAACAAGGCCATATACACAGACATATACACGCACACAGGGAGAGCTCAGGACTACGGACAACTTCTGGGATGGCAGCAGTTAAGGGTGTGACAAACACAAGATGTCAAAAGAAGCCACTGTGCTTCCCCAGCCCTTTGCTACGTAATTTGGAGGCCTCTGCTACCCAGCTGGCATTTGAGAGGGAGAGAAAAGAGAGGGAGGCACCCAGAAAGTTTGGGCGAAGGAGCCGGCGAGCGGCGCAAAGCTTGGCGCCCACGGCCAAAATCTGAGCAGCAAAGGGCGTGGAAGCGGAGAGAGAGAACCAGACAGGCAGAGAGAGACAGACAGACAGACAGACACAGCAGCAGGTACGAATGGCAGTCCCAAGTGAGGTGCAGGCTGGATGCAAGTCGTCCTTCCCTGGGAGGGGGGTGTGTGCGCAGGGCCGGCGCTGCAGCGCGCGACTGCGGCGCCCCGGCCGGGGCTCTGTGCCTCCAGACACATTGGTTGGGAGGGAAAAGGGAACTGGTGAGCTTTAGTGGTGGCTGGAGACAGGGGCAGAGGAGAGCAAGGGAGAAAAGGAAGAAAGGAGGGGTGTGGGTTAAAAGGGAGGAGGAGTGCAGGAGAGGGTGAAAAAAAGGGAGATTGGAGTATAGGCTTTCGGGTGTTCCAAAGAATGGGAGCAGGAGCCCGTGGCAAATCATATGAAGCCTCTTGACACCAAAAGCGAGATGGTTGTAAAGAAAGGCCTCATGCACCTGCTTTAAGCCTGAGCTGCTTTACATCAGAAATAAAAGAGACTCAATGAGAAATCGCTGCACAGGTCTCCAAGTGTTAGGAGCTCAATGCTTTGGTGTTTCTCTGGCCTGACAGCACCAGTACTCAGGATTCAACCAAGCTGCAACCCTCTGCTGACTTCCTAACAGAACTTGGAAACCTCTCCAGAAGTGCAAGATATAAATTACTCAGCTCTCCTGAATCCCTGATGGGCAAACACCAAACTCTTACCCAGCAAGCTGGGGCAAGATAAGACCCGACCAACATTTTTTAGGGAAGTAATACACCTAGGTGAGGTTTGGGTTTCCCTAACCTCCTGTCATCTCTCCCATTAAAACCCCACCATTTCCATCAACCCTCAAACCACCTGCAGTGTTCTCTCTTAGGATGTGTGCTGCTATAACAGGAGGGCATTTTATGCATGGAAATATTCCATTATTTCACAAAAGCCCCCAAGTCAGCAGTTCTCCATCCCTGGCAGTCCTCATCTCGTCACCATGCTCACCCCCCTGGCTCATCTCACCTGCTGCAGGGTGTACCTGTGCTGGGTGACTCCTGCTCCCTGTGCCTCCTGCAGGGCTCACACACACTCCCAGACACACCTGTGGCTCTGCATGGACAGGCAGGGTGGGCACCAGCCCAGGTGGTTTGCTCACTCATCCTCAGCAGCCCCAAGCACAGCTGACAAACAGAGGCACTGGCAGAAACTCTCAGAGACACAGACAGGCACAAACCCCCCTCCCTGACATCCTTCCCAGGCAGACAGATGGAATCCAACACTCAGCACCCTCACTGTCACCTCTCTGGGGACACACCTGGACGTGTCTCTGGAGCTGTCACACATCTGCAGGCCATGAGCTGCCCATGCAGGAGCAGCCCTCAGCTGCTGGGGGCTCATCCAGCTCCACAGTGGAGGCTTTGGGCACTGCTTTGGTGGCAAATGAAGATAAGCCATGCAGGCTCTTTGGTCTGACACTGACAGGGAAAGGAAGAAGCAAAAAGGACCCTATGGACTGAGGAAAAGTCAGTTTTCCTCTCTCACCAAGGGGAAGGAGGCTGCATGGACAGCTCTCCCTGTGACTCAGGGTCTGAGTGTTGTTCTGTCATTACTTTGGGCACTGTGGCACAGCACAAATGGAACTCAATTTCCCCATTTGGTACAGAGCAACAAATGTAATGAGCAACTTTCTTTGCCTGCAGGAGGGGACAGCAGGCTGTTAGTCACCTTTACAGAGCCCAGCTCCAGGCTGTGTTGATGTGGAAAGGAAGGAAGTGCTGCTCTGTGCTTGGGGCTACTTCTGGGATGATAGAGTCCAAACATGCTGGCTTTTATTCAACTCCTATAAAACTTATTTCCAATTATAATAGAGAGTAATAATTTTTATCATCTTAACATTTTCTTCTAAGGCGCTTAAAGGGTTTTGCAAACTCTAAATAACAATATTTTTAACACAAGGAATAACAACAGTCTCCACTGATGGGACGACTAAATTGCAGGGATCTAATCAAAGTCCAAGGAATATAATCCACAGGCCCTACATGCCAGGCCTCATATATGATACCATTTTTCATCTTACTCTCCAAAAGTCATTCTTTGCCTTGAAGGGGGCTGACACAAATGTGGCCTCTGCCTTGGAAGTTCTTTTTTTAGCAAAAGATTAAAAAGTCCTCTCATCCCCCTTTAGTTACTTAAGAAGTGGCATAAGAGTTCCCCAAAACAGAAAAAAATTTTGAGGGAAAAAATAATAATGATTAAAAAATCTTCATTTTGTGGCTAGAAAGTTAGTTGTACAGCAGTCACTGAGAGGGAAGCTCTGAAAATGCAGCTTCAGAGTCACGCAATTTTCAGGTGAATTTGAGAGAAACTGTGCCACTGAAGTTTTTAAACCCACCAGATTTTGACCTCTGTGTGTCTGTGGAGCTCCTTTGGGGGGACTTGGGAGATGTTCCCAGCTTGCAGGGAGCAAGAGGGCCCAAGATGATTGAAGTTATTGCTTGACACATTTCCCCACCATGGAGGTGTTTATGTGAAGCCTTCCTGAAGGACTCAGAAATGCTGAGGGGAGCCTGCCTTGGGAGCACTTGGCTGCCCATTATTTTGGAGGGCACAGCCATGCTAATGAAGGTCTGCTGGGTGCAGAACATTCCTGCATTCAGGAGACTCCCAGGCACAAACACTCATCCATAACCAGGTCCAACTCAACAGTCAAAATGTGCTCAGTCACACAGCAACCCCTGAATCCATCAGCAGCAATTCCCTGCACAAATCCACATGAAATACTCATGCTTGCATTCACACTTTTTTACCCCCACTCATGGATTTATGTCTGGAAAGTCTCCTGTGGATTTGTAGCCCATGCAGGTATCCAAGCACTCTCAGGGGCATGGGGTACAATTAATGAGTGCACACACACAGACCCACCCATGCACACCCACATACATCTTAACAAAGGTTTTGGTCTGGGAAGTTCCTTTTCAAGAAACAAAAAATTAAATGTCCAGAGGGAAAATAAAAGACAAACCAGAACATGGGGAAACTGCACAGACAAAAGCAAGCACATACCTACACACACACACACACAGTGGAGGCTTTCAGGGCTCTCCTCACAGCTACAGCTCAGTGCCTGCTGGGTTTGCTTCCCTCAGTCTGGTGAACCTCACAGATTTCAGGATTGTTTATGGCTGTAGGTCAAACTGACCTGTGCCAGAGTCCATCTTCCCTTCTAACTGACCACAATGAGAACTGACCCTCCTCTGCAAGAGCAGCACCTTCCAAAACCCTACCACAGGCACTCCACATCTTCTAAGGAGTTCAGCAGAAATATTTCACCTGCACCTGACCAGTCTGAGCATCTCCTATCAGTGGAGCTGGTTGGCATTTTTAGGGCTCATGGTTTCTGCCCTTTTCAGACCCCAGGTCTCTGGGAACAAGACAAGACAGTGTACAGAAACACAGGGCAGGGCTTGCTGGGAGCCACAGACAGCAAGGAAGAGACAAAGCCCTGAGGAGAGGGGAGAAATGTGTCAGGAACTGCCTCACACTGCTTGGGAGGAGGACACCCATCCCAAATGAGCTGCAATTCCAGAGCCCACTGTCTCTACAGATGTGTGACATACCAAGTGCTGCTAGCAGGGAGGGGATCTGACAGGACAAACCAACATAACAACACATTCTCTTATTCAATAAGGGTTATTATCAGTGCAAAGGGATTCCAGAACATTTCAGAACAAACTCAATCCGTAGCTGCCGCTCATTTATCAGTGCATCGAAAGGTTGTGCAAGTTTTTAGTGACAAACATTAGAAACTAGTAGCAAAGGACTTGCCTAGATAAAAAGAGAAGATTTAAACATGCCAGGTAACAAAAAGACGTGTGCAGAGATCTGTAAAACTGTATAGAAGGAAAGGATTCTTTAGAGGAAACAGAGGGACCATCACAAAATGCTCTTCACAGCCCTTGCTAAAAGAGCCAGGGCCAGCCCTGCTGCCTCCTCACCTGAGACAGGTGCTGCTTCTTTGGACAGAGGTTTGCCCTCATTTTCCATGGGTTTCTCTAACTGAACACTGGATTTTGGGCCCTGCCTGACATTGAATTGAGGGGGAGCCTTGTTGCTGGCAATTAAGCCCAGCAGCATGGACAGCCCTGGAGACTGAAGACCACAGCAGCCAGCAGCAGCATGACTGTCTCCACAAGATGCTGAGGATGAGGGTGATTTATGCTGCTTCAATCTGATGTCTGGGAGCTGGGTGTCTAGACAAACCTGACAAAGCTAGACACTCACCAGTGGGCACCTCCAAATAGCAATTTATTCCCTGTCACAGCCTTGTGCAGGGCACCTGGGGAGGGAGCATCCCTCACCACTAACAGCAAGAGGACACCTGACTCCCTTCCTCTCACACAATGGAACTTAGGGAGGAGATTAATCTGAATTTCTTCCAAAGGATTTTCAGAGGATTTTCCTGCAGACTGGAATTTCTGACTAGTCACATAGCAAACCACAAGGATTTCCTTCCTTTCTGCTTAGAAGACTTTTGTATGGATTCAAATACATCAGTCAGGGAAGACTTATTGATGTTTAATATGATTCATTTCCAGTTAACTCTGCTTATTCCCTCCAGTGCCATGTACAGTTGTCCCTCTATGGATGAGAATTTTCCACAATCTGAAGGCTATTGCCAGGTTCTCTGGTTAGTTTGCTTGTGACAAGTGTGGCAGAGAAAAGATTTTAATTTCAATCTTAAAAATTAACAACTTCAGCCTCATTGTAGCATCCCCCTACAAAGTCAGCCTAATACCAATATCTACTTGGTAAAAGGATAACCAAGATTGTTTACAACATCCTGTGGGAAATGTTGGAAGCAACGTTTTGTGTCCAGAAAATAGGACATTTAAGAGATGCAAAATAAAAGTTCCTTTTTAGTTAAAAACTATTTTCCATTCTTTCAAAAGACAAGGAAAATAAACTAGTTAAAGAAAAATAAAATTCAGTTATTCAAAATCAAAATGTTACGGCTTGAATAAATATTCCTGTTTCAAAATTAAAAATAAAAATTAAAAAGGAAAGAGTTGAACAGAAATTAAACTAGAACCAATATATGAAAATATTTTGTTTGGAAAGTTCCAAGTAAGGCATTTTTATTTTTCAAAACTCTGCCTAATTTTTTTTTTTTCCCTAAGCACAGCACTGAGTGAAAACTATGCTGTCACTTTTCTGCTTGCCATGGGTTGTCTTTACAGTACACAACAATTCCAAGATGGAATGTTGATTCAACAGCCACATAATTTTGAAAACTCACGACTAACTTGCTGTTTCTTTAACATATTTACAGCAATTTTCTTTCAATCTTTCTATTTTCCTGGCCTTTATAAGCTGGATTTTTACAGTGTAATTTTTGTCCATATACATAAACCCATCATAATTTTTCTTTTGGAAATCTGTGTGTTTCCTGCCTGTCCTTAGTCTATTTATCCTGTAATTCTGTATCCATCCATCTCCAAAAAAAAAGAGATACAGGGAGAAATTTGCCAGGTGTGATTGATTTCCTGCACACCTGATGCTCATTTCAGTCTCCGTGGCTCTCTCAGTCCTTCCCCTGGCTGCACAAGTGGGGCCAATCAGTGCCAATTGGAGCAATTTGGGAGATGGAGCACATCAGCTTGCACACAACAGCCAAAAGTAAAAGCGTTGGAACTCTGGTGCTTTGTTTTCCTTTGGGATTTCTGCTTTATTTTTATTTTATCTAGCTTTTAAAAAATTATTATTTTCACGTTTGAAAGGGAAGGTTAGGAGCAGGTTCCTCTAAGCAGAGGTGGTTTGGTGTTTAATTTTTTTGGAGGAAGGCTGAGTGAGGAGGCCCAGGGAGGATTCCTGCTTTGGTTCCCTCAGTTCCACCTCGAAAGAACTGAACTTTATCTCCCCTGTGGGGTGGAGAGTGTTGAACTGCCATGGGAAGCAAGGCATAACACTGGGCAGACCAAAGTGCTGGCCTGGGACTCGTTCCAGCAGCTTCCCATGGCACAAAGAGCTTTTTCACTTACACTCCACATCTCCCATCACTTTTCCTGCTATACAGTTTAATTCATGCCAGGCGGATTATGAAGGGAAGAAAATGATGCAGCAGTCAAAAAAGTCCTTTAAGTCGTTCCAAAAAAAATTAAAGCAGAACGAAACCGAACCAAATAAAATAAATTAAAAAAAAAAAAAAAAAAAAAAAAAAAAAAAAAAAAAAAAAAAAAAAAAAAAAAAGGGGTTTAAAAAAAAAAAAAAAAAAAAAAATTCTGAAAAATAAACTCAAAAGAAAAGAAAGGGGGGGAGATAAAATAAAATAAAATAAGAAAAAGAACCCGGGAAAGACAAATGAATGTTAGAGCAGGCACGATCATGGACAGACGCCAGCTACTTACGTTCACCTCGGTGATTGCTATATCAACAATGCTACCCACAACAATCAAGGCGTCAAATGTATTCCATGCATCACAGAAATAGTGCTGCATGTGGCAGAGAAGCCAAGGAGAGAGAGAGAGAGAGAGAGGAAAGAAGGAAGAGGAAGAAAGAATGAGAGAGAGAGAGAGAGAAAGAGGGAAAGGGAGAAAAGAGGGGAAAAAAAAGCAAAAAAAAAAAAAAAA
>WEIU01019290.1:2008043-2157389 GCA_013389925.1 Aegithalos caudatus
AAAAAAAAAGGTGAAATAAAATGAAACCAAAATAAAAACGAGAACAAAAGCATGAAAGAGGGAGAGAAGAGGAAAAAAATAAGAAAAGAAAGAGGTTACGTGGGCATATTAAATAGTCTCTTACCACTCTACAGTATTGGTTGCTCAAACCTCTGAAACGTTTCACATGATGGAGGGTACCAACAAAAGCCTGGTTAGTCAGAAAGTTACACTCAAGCATGTCTACCTTTTGGAGGGAAAAAAAGCACACACACCCCAAACTCTGTGCGCTTTCACCAGTCACAGCCTTGGGGCCAGCTCTGACAAGTGAAAAAGAAGGAGGCATTTCCCCCCCTCCTTTTTGGTTTTTGTTTTTGTTTTTTTTTTTTTTTTTCCCTGGGAGAAGGAGAAGGACGACGGCAAGTTCAATAAAAGCATGACTAGAGGGGAAAAAAAACCAGAAAACAAAAAATAGAGAGAGAAAAAAAGAGAGAAAGAGAGAAGGAACAGCAGAGGAGGAGGAGGTGGTGGTATCCTGGGGAGGGTAGAGTAATACTCACATTAGTTTCACTGAGAATGACGTCTATAATGCTGCCAATTACGATGAGGAAGTCAAAAACATTCCAAGGATCACTAAAGTAACCCTACATAAGGAAGGGGCAGGCAGGATGGGGATTAAAAAGGAATGTTAGACAGACAAAAACAGTTCAAAATTACCATTAGAATTTCTGCCCTGATACCTCAAGGGGTTTTCCTCTCAAGCCTACTTGCTGTGTCTCAAGCTGCAGCCCAGGCCTGGGTTCCCTGGCTGGTGTGAGCAGCCCCTCTCCAGCTCATTCCAGAGAAGCCATCCCTCCCCTCCAACTCTGAGACAGGGGCTGAAGAGAAGTCACACAGATCACTCTGAGCATGGCTCCTGGCAGGAATGGGGCTTGCAGGAGCAGCTCCTCCAGACATCTCCATTCCTGCAGCACCCTTCCCATTTGACTTGTGGGGAGAGCACAGGAATAGTGTAAGGTTGTTTCCTCAAAAAATGGTCCCCCACTGTCAATATCAATCCCCCAGGCCATGTCCCAGCTGCAGTGCTCTGTGCTGGCACAGGGAATAGCTGCCTGCAGTGCCATGGAGGAGCAGAGGGCACAGGCCAGCTGGGGATGTGCTGTCTGAATCTCACCTTTCTCTTTAGCCACAGCCAGCATTACAACAGTGATTGGCCTAAAAGTTTCTTTCAGGAATGCTGTAGGTGCTGTCTCAGTAACACAGAGCAGGAGTGGTATCTGTTGCTCTGAAAGCACCCCTGCAGCCCAGCATGGAGCTGTGGATGTGGGCTGGTCCCAGCAGGAATGGGAGCAGAGCTGGCTTCAGCAGGGCTCAGAGCCAGACCCATTGCTCACTCCTGATAAAGAGTTCCACAGCAGGGCTGTCACCTTGGCTCTCAGGGACAGCTGATGGCTGCTCACTTCAACCCCAAACATCTCACTGTCCTCAGCAGAGCTCAGGAGATGCCAATCAGCACTGTCCTCATCTTGGATATTTTTTAAGTGGACAGGCTGCAAGGACACAGGCCCCTTTTGGAGAAGGTCCTGTCCAGCCTGGGAGATGAACCTCTGTATGTAAACTTCCTCTACAAGCCCATGAGCAGAGAAAATTCATCTTGGCTCACTGAACACCTGTGCCAGTCTCTTGCCCTTGTTCTGCAGTCTTCAAAGGAGGCAAGCACACCAAACCCTGCGTGCTCCTTTCATGTGCTTGGTCTGGTGAGCATGGGCTAATGTGACCTCCCTGTTTCCCAGCTGCAGCTTGTCTCCTGTGAGACTGAACCCCAGTTGCACTGTGACTGCTATTCTTAGCCCAAGAGTCAGGTCATGGGTAAAGTGTGAGCCTGTGTTCCCAGGCAGCACTGCAGAAAGCAAAAAGGAGAAAAGGAAAAAAAAAAAATTAAAAACAAGAAAGAAAAAAAAAAAAAAAAAATTATCCCAGTACTGGCACTGTACAAAGTCAGGCTTGGGAACCTCAGACTGCTGAGGGTTCAACCATCACATGGAGCAGGCACTGGCAAAAAGTGGTTTTCTGTCTGCTGAAATACTCCATGAGACTTTGAGGCTCACATTTAGGAACAACATTACACTCTGGGCAGGGAAAAAAAAAAGAAAAAAGAAAAGATGAAGCAGAAAAAACCATTGCCCAGCTGGTTCCATGCCAGTGAAGGGAGCTGGTAGAGGGGACTTTGAAGTCTTCTCCTCAAAACCAGAACAAAACACCTTTATTCTCCAGCCTGAAATAGGCAACTCTCTTAGCACATCTACACTGGGAGGAGCAACCATCCCATGGCTACACATGACTACACAATTAGCTACAACAGGGAGGAAGCAAACAGGAGCAAAAGCAAATTCAGAGGATATTATTATTCAGCGTCCAGCCTAGAAATACACAACAAATATTAGAGTGAATTCAGCGGTGATGTCCAGCATCATTAGCAACCAGATGGACCTGGAATAAAACTGTAATTAGACTTCACCAAGAGGAAGGGGAGGGAGAGAACAGCAGATTAAATTGTAGAGGCAAACGCATTTTGAATAAATAAAGGACAGACACAGACCACAGAGAGTTACACAAAGTGCCTTTGCAGACAGTGCACTTGCAGGGTCAGAGAAGAGAGCAGAAGACAACAGACCCAATCCTCCTGCCCCTGTCCATGGGCACAGTCCTGCACAGGGCAATGCCACTGCCCACGTGACAAATTAATATTTGTGTTCAATAGCATGGTTCTCTTTGATTTCCTCTCGAATTGCATGGTTTAGGAATTAGTAAGGATTTCAGCAGGAATCAAAACAACTTCAAAAAAAACCCCAAGAGTTTGATTTTGGGCAGCTGTAAGGGTAAAGATCCAAAAGATGTTGTTTAGATGATGGCTTCTAATGGCTTTCAAATCTCTAGTGACAGATATTTGGTATTTTTGCTAGGATTGGCATCATACTGCAAAGGATGTTTTTGGTGTAACCAAATTTACAACTTATTGTTTTCTGAGCAGCTAATCTTACATAGAGCCCAATAATCATTGCTCTGGTAAAAACAGCATTTTTTTGGTAAAGTGGCATGAAATCCTGTCCTCAGCTGACCACCAAGAGCCAGTCAGTCATTTATTGCTCCCAGCAGCAGTAACTCAGCCTCACTGGAAGCAATGACACTGCACTGACAGAGCTGGCACATCTCAGGAGAGGTTCAGGCCTGGAAAGGAAAAGTCCCTTTTCCATTGCCATCAAAAAATAAAATAGCTGCTCTGGACCTCTGAGACGCCACAGTGTGCCTGGAGTCACTCTGCTGACTTCAACAGCGTTGCTCCAGATTTGCACTGCAGGTTCTTCCTCCTGGGATGCTCTACTGAGTGTCAGCAGCAAGATCCTTGCTTGGAAGTGATGGGCTGCTCTGCCCTGGGCTCCCAGACAGAGCATGATCCCTGTCACTGTGTGGCTGCAAGGAGAACTCAGAGAGCTCCTCTCCTCCTCCTGTGTCCCTCAGAGGAGTGACAGAGAGGAGCCATGGATAGGAATGCAGTTTTACTCAACCCCACGTCCAAAATGACTGTGTTGAATTAAGCAAACACAAGATTTTTCAAAACCTTCCTTTCCTCCTCACCTGCTCCCTCTGTGTTTCAAACAGAAGGGTGAAAAAAACAGGAAGATATTATTCACAGTAAGAGAGCTCAAGGAAACAGAGGACACAGATGCTTCATTGGGGGGTGCAAGGTGATGGAATCCCTCCCTGAGAAGCCCCCCACCCTCCTGAGAGACATTTACCTACAAATGGCCACGTGGGATTCAGCTTTGGACCAATCTCATCACCTGCAGTGTAATGAGGATGAGCTACACCCCTTCAGGACCTGAGCCCAGAGTCCCTGTGCAGGCCACATTCCTCCCTGGAGTGTACCAGGGTGGCTCATGAAAGACAAACTGAATGAAGGAAGAGCTTTCACTCTAATAAAGGGGTTGTATTTCCAAAATATTTTTTTTCCCACCAGAAAGTTCTGCATGCTTTTTCCCAAGAGGGTGGAGGTCTGACTGGAAATGAATTGATGGCACTGTTTGTTTTTGCAGTACAGGAATTTGGAGTGTAATACCATATTTTACCCATAAAGGGAGATGCCTGACCCTGATTTAGCTGTAATTGCATGCCACATAATGGCATCCTCAGGGGTTTGCTGGGGAATGGTTGTCACCCTCTCTTGTGGGATGTCTTTGGAGACCCAAGAAGCTTTTGGGGAGAAAAGAGGACAGAGAGAGACCAGGAGGATTGGATTGAATATTCAGGAAGCATGAAATAGCCCCACCAGTAGAGAACATTTTTTCCCCCATTATTTTTTTCCCCCCAAAGGTAGCAAATGATAGTGTATCACCACATGATCAATAAGTTAATGAAAGGCTGAGCATAAATATGCAGTAGCTGACTGGAATGGAATCTCATTTGTGCCAGAGGAGCAGACATTTCAGAATGAGTATGCCAATCACTTTTAGGTTTCCTAGCTGCTGAGATTAGCTGTTAAAGAAATTAGGGTTTATTTAGGTGCTAACAGAAGCATTGACATCTCTGGGCACCATTTCTTCTACTTTTTGTGAATATGAGATCCTAAACAGGACATCTAAGAAGCCTCAATAATAACAGCAGGGAAAATTGCAGCTCAGAGTCACCTGGAGCAGCCCATAATAAGAATTTTTGGTAGCTGGAGTGAAGCATAGAAGTCCTGAGGGGAAGGGTGCTGTTGAGTCATGGTGCTGGCTGGGTTCTGAGCACCCTGTGCGACCTGCAGGGTCACTTGTGTGTTATTTTACCTGCAGATTTTTATCTGCTTAGTCACAGGTTTTCATTCCTGCCTCTCCTGAGGCACCTGGAAAAACTTAACAGCCCCCTCTGAGGAAAAACAAAAAGTCTCTAAAGGTGAAGAGCACAGCAAGGGCAAGGCCATTCACTGGTGGGATGGTCCCCAGTGGAAGAGGATGCTGCAGTGTTGTAGGAAAAAAGGGAAGGATGGATGTGCATTCATGCATGCATGTTTGCATTTATGAATAGAGGAATGAAGCATTTAGGAGGAGAAACTAAGACACAGAGATAACTGCACAGCCTAAAACGAGGGAAAACTGCAGGATGACCTTGCTACCACTTCTCTGAAATAATCCTGCCTGCTAAAACAACAAAAGAGAAGCATCAAGTCTAAATCAGCTCAAGAGGGTACATAGGAAGGAGAGAAAGGGGCTGATACCCTGGCACTCAGTGGGATTTCTTAGCAAAAATTTCCTGCTGATTGTAAAGGGCAAAGCAGACTTTGCTGGGGATTTGCAAAATGAGATGAACTGCTAGTCTGGCTGATGTTTAGTTAATGCAAGGATTCGTTTGTGAAAATGCTGCAGGCTGTTTAGAGCTGGGAGAGTCACTTCTCAGCCTTCATTAACAGAGGCTTTCCCTGAAAGTGCTTTTGCAAAAGGGACAGCACTGAACCAAAGGACATTTGCACAGCTCCATGGCTCTAGGCACACGCTCTCCCAGCAGATTTGGGGGATTCACCTGTGCCCTGAACAATCTTACAAGGCTACAAAGCTCCTGACACAGAACAGGGATGAGTGTCAGATGCAAATTCTGTTGTGCTAAGGCACCATTTAGCCATAACAGCAATCAGGGAAATTAGCAGAACCTAACAGAGAAGGAATCAAGTGGAGGATGCAGCTGCTGGGAGCTCCTGACAGGCTGCAGGAGAACAGCATCTATTTGCATACTATCTATCAGCTCTCATCCACTGATGGATTAATTCTGAGACAGAGTCCCTGCAGTTCACCTAGCAGGCACTGTAATGAGTCACTGCTGCAGGGAATTAAACAAGGCTCCCTTCTACTCCTCCAAATCTTTCCACAGACAGGCAAAGAAAAGAGGAGCATTTCCTCACTCCAGACTGTTCTGGTGAGTTCTGAAGGAGCCTCATGACTCTGCTTATTCTGTAAAAAAACCAGCAACTGATAGCCTGAGATGAACACTCAGATGTTGATGCTTTCCTTTATCCTCCCTCACTTGTTTCATGCTCTCTCTCACAATGAGGGCACCTGGGGAAGCACACAGGTGTCCCTTGAGGTCTGGGGGCCTGCTTGGACATCCTGAATACTCTTCTTGACAGAAACAAAAGAGTCAGAGGACTCAATGGCTCTGTGATCTGGAAAATGACCTCAGATGTTTATTTCTAGGTTGCTGGTAGAGAACTGAGGTACCTTGTTACTGGCCACTTTGCAGTGGACACCTTCTGGTTATTGTTTGAGATCCTGTGGGTCCTAAAGCAAATTACAGGTCCCACTTGTGCCTCTGGGGATCAAATATCTCCATCACAGGAAAAACAACCAAAAACCTCACTGCCTGAACCAAGGTCCCCAAGCCACCATTTAACAAACTTTAGCATTTATGGAGACTGGAAATATAGAACCTCTTTTTTATGCTCTACACACCTAATCATAATGGATAATGTCTGGAGGACATGACTAGAAAAGACTGCATGATATCTGTGAACTGAGAATTCCCATTTCCAGATTTTTGCAATCCAGTTCACTTTAGAACTGTATTTTCTGAAGAGCCCCAGGAGTGCCTCCATGCCCATCTACATGGACTCATGGGATGGTTTGGGCTGGAAGGAACCTTAAAGATAATCTATTTTCCAACCCCTGCTGTGGTCAGGGACACCTTCCACTATCCCAGGTTGCTCAAAGCCCAACCCTGCCTGGCCTTGGACACTTCCAGGGATGTGGCACCCACAGCTTCTCTGGGCAACCTGTGCCAGGGCCTCCCTACCCTCACAGTAAGGAATTTTTTTTTCCCAATCCCTAATCTAAGCCATCCCTCTTTCAGTTCAAGCCATTCCTCCTCTTTGTCCTATCACTGGGTGTCCTTGCAAAAAGCTCCTCTCCATCCTCCCTGCAGGCCCCTTCAGGTGCTGAGGGTGGTGGCACTTGGTGCCACAGTCACCTTACATCTCCTTCTATTGCATTTACTCCAAAGTGCTTGGAAATACACAAACTGAGCCATGGGGGAGGCTGGAAGTGCAATGTTCTGGTCCCGGGAAAGAGGAACCTGGGAAAGGCAAGATGGGAGCATTTATTGTGAAAGAATCTCTTAGACATAGCAAAGAGTTCAGTTCCAGGCAACATGCTGAGAAGGTCTGAGGAAATTATACCAGTAAAGCATGCTGAAACCAGATGATTCAACTAGCTGATCCTGATGTAATTTTTGGCCTGGCTTGCTCTTAACTGCCTTTGGAGGAAGGGTGAGTAATGCCTCTGAACAATAATGACTAAGGCCTCCTTGATATAAATGCATTAAAATGGTGGCAGAATAGCTGAAAGCTCTTTCCTAAATTTTGCTGTCCACCTAGGAAATAAGATAAACATCCTTGACCTTCCTACAGGTAAATTGTGGCACAGCAATACCCCATGAGGAGTTAGGGGGTATTGCTTTTTCTCAGGAACAGTAAGCTCACAGCAGTCATTTAACAATTACTGCCCTGCAGCCAGAAACCAGGCTTGTTCTCAGCAAAGAGAGACAGAATCAGCACCAGTTTTATCAGAAAGACTGAAAAAGTGAAGGTGATGGCTGAACAGATCTTTTATCACAAAGTGTATTCCATGAGAACTTGGCTGTCAGATTCCATTTGGAAGGAGCTGCAAGTGCTCAAAGACTTTGGAAGGTCTAGAAGCAGCATGCCTTGATGAGAGGCAGTAAAGAACTCCTGAAGGCAATAAACCAACCCAGCAATGTGAAACAGTCCCATGAAAGGAGCTAAAGGATGAGTTTTATTGTTTAGGATTGTCTGCCTGCTAAAGCAGGGCTGACATCCCAGGCTAGAAGGATTCAAAAGAAGGAAAACTCAGAAGTGCCAGATGTCTCAGGGTGAAGAGTCACTTCCAGTTGTGGGAAGATGAGACAGTGGCAAGCAGTGGGTGAAGAAATATTCTGAATTTGGGGCTTGGTGAGAACAGCTCCCCTCTCCCTGTGTGAAGCATGGGGAGAGGCTGAGGGATGCTCTGATGTGGAGAGTGGATAATGAGAGTGGCAGAAAGGAACAATGGTCAAGAAACAGCACAGGAGGCATCAGCAGTAGGTTTTTACATGGTTTCTTCTTAAGTTACTCCATTTTCATAAAAGGCTTAATTTTCTATGGGTTAGAGTAGGTAATTATACTTATTTTTTATGGGATCCATCAATCATAACTTGCCAGAAGAAGATGATTACTCTCATTCTACTCTTGGGGAAGCACAAACAAAGAAAACTAAAGTTTCCAAGATGCATGAGAGAAGGGAGAGCACCTCTCTTAGACATCAGCCAGGTGCCCATTTGCCAGTGGAAATGTCATTTTCTGACATGAGGAATGGTTCCTAACAGGTGCTGTGTCACAGTCTGGTATCTGGCACCATTCTCACGTGAAGATTCACATCTCTGAGAGCTTTTGACCCTTTAAAACACCTCACATGAAGTGATAGAGGGTTGGGATTTTTTTATCTGAGAGGGACAGCAAGTTGCTTTTCCCTGGCACTGTTCCCTTTGCAGGCTGTTGCTGCTGCTGTGAGTGAGTGAGGCCCTGGTTCACCATCCCACTGGGCTTTTAACACTGTGCAGATAATTTTCTGTATTAAATAATTAAGTGCAATAGCTAATACAGTGCTTCCCACACTGTTGCATTGAGCAGTCATATAATTATTTTTGATCATTTATAACGACATTAAAACCCCCAAGTGCCAGACTGAAAATACATCTGTCATAATGTTGCAGCAATATGCAAATTCTCTGGGTATGTTTGCTGGGAGGGAAAAGGTCCTCTGTTGTTAAAGCTCTTACACAGCTCCTTTAACAGCCTTTCCTACTGAATTCTCCATTGGTCCTTCAGAAATCTGGAGGATTGCAGAGCTCTTGGCTGATCATTGTTAGAGATTTCACACATTCTCTGTCGTAATTAGAGGATGTATTTGCAGAAAATTGCTGGCCTTGTCCTCCAGGAAAGAGAACATCCTGCATTGAAACAACAGATGTGACACAGGGAGCAGCAGATCAAACAGCCTTTTTGTCCCTCACCAACTGCTTCCACCACAACATGAAAGGACAAGTTCTCTTCATGGAGGGGGAAGTTTGTTCTGGATTCTCATTTCGTTGTTGGCCTCTTTCTTAGGGGCAGCAACAAAGAAACCAAACAAGGCTCTCACTCTGCTCATGTCTCTGTGCCAGATATGTTTATTTTCCACAATAAAACGGGAAAGAGCCACTTTGTACAGGATGTCAACCAGTGCTGACAAGGAAGGCTTTGATGCTTCCTGACCCAGATTCAAGGAGAATTATGAGCTGGGATTTAGGGTGAAAGTTTAATTTCTCATCACCCATCTCGTTTCTTGTGCTACATTCACCTACCAAGTGTTTTTCACACTGCATGACTTGTTTAGGTTCAGTCACGCCTGTGCCACCTCAGAATACAAGCATATGCACAATAGAACAACTTCAGTCTGGCACTGCTTTCTTCTCCTAAGTGTTTGGAAGGGCCAGATTTCCTCTCCCACACACACTGGGGATCTGGTGGGGAGCTCAGTGAAATCCAGGAGCCAGCAGAGAGGATTCCCTGTGCTTCCACATGACAGGGAAGCAGCTATCTGCTGGCTAACTCCTCATTTGTACAAACTGGGCTAAATCAACCTCAGCCCAGAGCATTCTGTTGCAAATTTCCTTTGTATTAGCTGGAAGATTTATTATTCAAGGCTCTACTACAGCAGTCTAAAGCACCAGGATGTTGTTCCTCTTTTTTCAAATTTCACTGCCTTGTGAGACACTGGCACTCTCTCCTGAGTAGTTCCTATGAAGTACCTGGAATAACAAATCCAGGTTTTGGGTCCTGTGGGCTCTCCCATGGTCTGTGAGGAATCCTCAGTGCTGAACTGCTGAGAGGATGCTGTGCCACAGACTGGGCTGCAAGAGCTCACTTTCTTTCTTAAGCCTCTTTTTCCTTCCTTTTCCTGGACTATGGGCAGATTGAAATTCTGTCAGGCAAGCAGCTTCCAAGAGCAGCTCTACCAGCTGTGCCAACCCCCTGGTGGGTATAAAGGACTGGGATGACCTGGTCATCCATGTCCAGAGTAATTACTCCAAGTATTCCTTCCCACCAAAGTCACCTAAACCAGCTGCTCTGACATACAGTACTTTTAGTATTTTCTTTTTTAGAAAGGGTTAGAAAAGAGGCTCCTCCTTCCTTCCAGACCTAGGGACATGAAAGACAATATGCTCAAGTCTCTGTATGATGTCTATGCTCTACAGAATGCATGGCAGCCCTGGCAGACAGGTAATCACAGCAAAGAGAAATCAGAGCAGTGATTAATGAAGGGTTAATATTGTTTTCCCCCTTTTCTAGTTTATTTCCAGACCCCTCCAGGCTGGTTCAGCAGTTCCTGGAGAGCCTCAGGCTGGCTGCACAGAAATGCAGTACCTGGTGTTTTTATCTGGGTATGACAAAGATTTCAGGGATTTCTGGTCCTGTGGAGCTACTGGGCTCCCTGAAGCAGCTGAGGGTAATTCCAGCTGGGCTACTGGGGCTGTAGGAGACCCAGAGGAACACACAAGACATTCAGACTTCACCCACAACAAAATTTGGGGTGGAAAAGCAAAGCCTTTCTGAGGTAACCTGACTGTGCATTTTGAAGCAGGGCTGAGTTTAATCCACAGAAGTGGGGAAACATACTGTACCCAACTTCTACTGCAAATTATTCTGATGAGAGTGCACAGGGAGGCTCTGTGGCTGGGATTCTAATGTGTTTGAGCATGGAGACCTGGGATGCCTGCCAGGGAGCTTCAATAAAATGTAGAAGCACAAAAAGATGCTCATTAGCTTAAAAGGTATGGATTTTAATTCAGCTTTTAATTTTCTAAAAATCCCTTCCCATGTTTACTTTTTCTCTCAGTCCTGTTTCTGTTTTTCTTCTCTTTGCATCGCTTTTTGTCCAATCACTTCTTCCTCCATTTTATGAAACCTTTACTATTTCAAGGTCTTCAATTTAGTTTTTTTTCTTTCTGCCTTTAAGGATATTTTATCTTTTCCCACTCTTCATTATCTCTATGGCTTTCCTTCCTCCATGGACTTGGGTTTTCTCTCTTTTCCTCCCAGACCTAGTCCCTCCTGTTGTTTTAGTTCTTTATCTTTTCCCACTCTTCATTATCTCTATGGCTTTCCTTCCTCCATGGACTTGGGTTTTCTCTCTTTACCTCTCAGACTTAGTCCCTCCTGTTGTTTTAGCTCTTTCCTTCAGCCAACAAACTCTTACCTGATCATTCCTAATTCTCTCCATGCTCACTTCGTCCTTACCCAACATCAAGCACAGCTCACTCTTCCTTTTTGTTAGATGATTTCTATTATTCCCCACCCACAGGCTTTGACACATCATCAGCATTTTTGCACTTTCTTTTGCCTTTTAAAGCATTTCTTCCACCCAAAGCCAGTGTGGTGGTTGGAGACTGCCCTTCCTCTTGCAGTGGGTACATGACTCAGTCCTCCAATTCCCCACATGTAAAAGCTGCCCCTCCAAAACAGAAAAGCTCATCCTGAAGCTGAGGAAACAATGAGGTGGCTACCAGGGTTAAGGACCTGCCCAAACCAGCAAAGGAATTCTGCAAAGGAACAGCAACCACAGCTTTGTGTGGCCACAGGCCATGGAGGGAGGCAGCTGCCTGCACCATGGGCTCACATTTACACAGCTTAAACACTAATTTCTGCACCATGCTGCATCCAGAGCATGGGGTTCCTAGCTAAATATGGTTCCTGTTGGATGAAACTGATGTGTTTTTCAGCTCTGAGCAAAAGGGCCCTCAGTTGTGACCACTTTTCCTGATGGTTTTTAATCAGTGCAGGGTGTCTTTACTTCCCTTTCTCTGTATAAGCTGGAGAAATAAAACACTGAATGATGCCAGGGCAGCATCCTAAGCTATACAGGTATTTCTACATGTACCAGAATGAAGTACAAAAAGCATTAGAGTTCCAAAATTAACCAGCATTGTTTCTGTGGAGCAAGGGGATGGCATGGATAAAAATTTCAGCTGTTTGTGAAAATGTTGAAGCCTCCATCCTGAGCAAGGAATAACAGATTTTGGTTTTGGTGAGAAGGAAGAATGCAAGTAGTATGAACCAGCCAGTGTGACTTTAGGAGAGATTGCTCAAAGATCTGTTTATAGGCATAAATGTATGAGAAATGTACTGGTAAAAAGGGAACAAAAACAGATGAGTCATTTTGCAGGTTTTAGAAGAAATATCTGTACATCAAATGCATGATAAACGCTGACTGAGAGGAGCTTAAAGAGAAATAAAGAAGTGCAAATGCTCCAAGGGGAGAAGGAAACACTGAGGACATGTAGCTCCATCAGTACATGGAGAGTAAGGAATAACCATGGGTGGCACTTCCAGAGGGTCACAGCCCTTCCTGGGATCTCCTGGGGCTGTGTGCCCTGTGCTTGTCTGATGAAAATGAGCTGTGGGGATGGCAGGAATGCAGAGTAAAGCAGCAGTGAGAACTGAGGGACTGCAGGAGCTCTCAGGCAGGACAGATGGCTGCTGTTACAGGCTGCCTTCCAAGTAACATCCATAAACACCCCGGGAAGAGAGGTGCTGACAGTGTCTGGTAAATGGAACAGACTTGTGATCTGCAGTCTCTCTGATAGTCATAATTCCACAGAGGAAAGCTCCAAGATTCCCTTTTCCACACACAGGCATGGATTTGACAAAACAGATGATGGTGTGCTTTACTTTATGCACAGCAGTAGTTCCATGGTTGTGTCTTCCCTACTTTGAGATGACAGGCACAGCAGGAGAAAATCCCTAGCTCTTGGATTAGTGGTGCTGCCCTAGCTAAGGAGGGGACAGAGGAGGGGTTTCCTGAAAGATAAAGTAGATGTGGCTCATGAGGAAAACAGCCCATTCCAGGGAGCTGGAAAGATCTGAAATTTCCTGGAGGAATATCCATCCTCACATTAGCATGTACAATGACAGATGCTGGAGCTTCATAGGAATAGGAATTTTAAGTCACTGTCTTTAACTTGAAAAGATAAACCCCAGGCAGGCTTTGTAGAGCAGCTGGCCCTTCCTGGGCTGGTTCTTTTGGGAATTTCTTCTTTAAGAAGCTGGAATAGTGGTGGCTGTGAGCACCACAGAGCACAGCACCTCATTCCTTTTAGTAGCTTCCTCTGGAAAAAGCCTGAAGCAGCAGCAGCAGCTTTCTCCATGCAAGAACTGGAAAATAGCTCAGCAGACTGGCTGGAGAATTTAGAAAAAATTAGAAAAACAAAGCAGCAAAAGTCCTTGGCTCAACAGCATTACTTTTAGACTGTCTGTCTCTTTGAAGTAACTAGTCTTGAATCAGTTTATGAGCATCAGCCAAGACAAACACTGAGGTCCATTTGGGAGTTTTGCTTCAGAGCAGCATATTAAAACTCTGTAAGGAGATGCAGGGCATGTAGTGGATGTTTTCTTTATCAGCAGCCCTAATCACCCCCAAATCTCTCCAGCTCACTCTCAGCTCACCCTCCTGACAAAACTGCACACATGGATGAGCTGCCTGACACAGTGCTTAGATTAATCCTGCAAAAAAAAAATGGGGCAGCTGCCCCTCTGCACCAGCAGGAGTGTCACACAAAGCCACAGGGACCTCAGGAGCCTTGTCCCAGCCTGGCATGCACTGCTCCAGCTCCCTCTTCTCCAGGGATTCCCAGGAGACCAAGCAATCCAGAGCACTGCTCACAGAGGATGGGCACTAAAAGGACAAGTTCCAAAGGGACCTGCTGACCAATCTCAGCAGTAACAGCATGTTCAGTTAGGAAAGCCCTTGTCTTCCTGTCCCCTTCACATATTTTCTGTAGGTGTTAGGAGATGAGCTCTGACTTGCACTTGGCTCCTTACTCCTACAGCTGGCCTTTCAGTAACTAAAGCCTTGCTCCCACCACAGGGGCAGAGCTGGATTATCCATGCTGGTTCTTCATGGATTGGCACATGTGTGAACCTGCTTCTCATCTGTGCAGCTGATTGTGTTGGCTTTTCTCTCCTCTAGTGCCAAGAGTAGCAGGTCAGGAGGATGTCTCACAGAATGGGAATGAAGAAATAAAAGAGGGATACAGTAAAAAAAAAAAAATCTCTTCAGTGAGGCTGCCCCTTTTCTGTTGTTGTGCAGGGAATACACAGGTGGTGCACTGTATTTAGTGGACCTTGGCAATGGTAGCTTAACAGTTGGACTTGATGATCTTGAATGATCTTGATGATTTTCCAGCCCATTTCCAATGGAATCTGTGTGTCTGGAATAGTGGGTGCCACACTCTGGGCAGCAGCAGGAATTCTTCATTCCAGGCTTCCCCTAAAGCTGCTCCACATCCCTGTGGTGCCTCTGTGAGCAGGTGGCACAAGAGCAGCTCCCAATACCTCAGGGATCTGTCCCAGTTCCCTTTCCTGCTCTTCCTGGTGAAGGTATGGATGAACAGCAGCTCATTCCCCCTTGAGGAAGCCTCATCCCCTCTGCAGACCCTTCCAAGGTGCCTTTAGGAGGTGGCTGTGCAAGGGAGAGCTCTGTGCTGGCTGCTCCAGAGCCACAGCTCAGCTCCTGCTGTCTTGCTGCTGTTGGAGGTAAAGCTGCAGCATCCATGACTGGGTTAAGCACCCAAAAAAAAGGGAGAAAACAGACTGAATGTTGCCAGCTTCAATTCTGTGCTCAGTTCTGTTCTGCCACGTTCTCCTGGGGCTTGTCATTAGAACACAACAGCTTCAGCTAACCAAGTTTCCTCCTTTCTTGTTGTCAGTCATGAAGCTTACAGTTCTTTTATTTTAGGGTATTCTTCAGACAGAAAAGAGTGATGTTTGGGCACAAATTCAAAATGAGACAAAGCAGCTTAAACAAAGGCTGGTTTGTGTTTTAGTGCTCAGGACATGACAGACAAATCTGTCTGCAGCAGGGATGAGCACTTCATCTTGCCATTTCCCATCTGGGAAACACCAATAACACTCAGAATTCTCATTTCTTTCTTGGGAGGACTTGGTTGGCTGGAGGGGATAGGTAATGATGTTCTCCCAGGTGCCAAAGAAATGATTTTGGGCTTTCCCAGCTGGTGATCTTGGGGACAACTCCCATCTGCAAATGTAGTTTGGCCTTGACAAGGTCTAGCCAAGCAGAAGGTGGAGGTAATTCCTGTCTCATGCTGCAAACTCCCACTTCAGAACATATTCCAGGCAAGTGCATCTTCAGTACTGGTGTGCAACCTGAAGGGAAGCAGGTGGTGCTCCCCAGTGCTGGTCCACACCAGTCCCAGTGGCCAGCTGGGAGAAAGGGCTGCCTTCTTTGGAGAGCAGGGAATGAAGGCTGCAGCCAATCCTGGTGTGTAACAATGACAAGTTATACAAGGAATTTGTGTCTCCAAACCCCAGCCACTGAGCTGGTACTTAACATAATTCAGTGTGAACACTCTGCAGGAGGAAATTCTGTTTGATGTGGTAGCTGCTCTGCAAGGTCAGTCCTGGTTTTCTTCCCTGTAATCCTTTGCTTCAACTTTTATTTTTTTTTTTTCAATAAGGTATTTAATTAAAATAGAGGTAAGAGGAGTTAGTATCATCTTTGGCATATAGACCAGACCAAGATTTGAAACATTTTTATTGTTAGTGCTGGCTATTCTTTCATCTGAGGTTGTTGTCTGAGCCCTAGCACAAAAGACTTCATTAAGACTCTACTATTCTTGCCATAAGGAAAATTTCGTTTTTGCTTTCACTTTTACTGTAGTGTCATAGCTGGGGATTTAGTTTGGAAACTATAGAATCATGGAAAATTGGGCTGAGAGGGGCCCTGTGGTCTCTTCCATTTGCCTGTCTCAAGACATCATAGATTCCTGAGCTGTCTTGAATTAAAGTTTCCCCAACCTAATTTTAAATCCTCGAACTGTAGAGATTCCACAGTTACTTTAGGAAATCTGTTCCAATGTTTTGCCATCCAGAGATACACCCTTACCCTCAGCTGATTTTTTTTTTTTTGTGCAGGAAAACTTGAAAAGGAGATTGAACAGAGGAAAGAAAACCAGAGGGAGCAGAAATCACTGCTTCCACTACCATCAATGCCATTTCCTTACTGTTAAAAGCAACCATGTCAGGTAAAGCCTCCCTTGTGTATGTACAGAACTCAGTATTTGATCTGGTTGAACCTCTCCCCTAAATGTTCTAAACCAAATTCTGCTGAGATTTCCATCTTTCTGAAAGTTAAGAATCTCCTGTAAAGCAGAACTGCAAAATCAGAACATTATAAAGCCTGAGAGATGCACTGCTGGGTACATGGTGTGCAGATAAAACTTTTATGAAGCGAGAGAAAATTTGCTTGCAAAAAGACATGGTGAAGTCTCAAAAATAAAAAATTAAAATTAAAATCCCTGCTGAGACAGATAATGATGCTTCCAAATTTCCCAAGAGAGTGCTTGAGGTCCCACAAAAAACCTCCAAAACCCAGCATTCAGCAGGACTGCCAAGATGCTCCTAACTTCCAAGAGAACTACATCCCAGATAGGAGAGTGATATTTGGTGAAAAATAAAATTGTGACTATAACAAGAAGTCCTAGGAAGTGTGGAAGAAAGAGAGAAGCTGGGTGGGAGTAAAGTCAACATGGAGTTGAAAAGAAAAAAAAAAAATAAGGCCAAATTCAGCAGAAATGGAGAGCAAAGTTTCTGAACTGAGGATGAAGAAGATGTAAGATTACACCTGGGAGGAGCTAAATTCAGGGACCCCCTAACTTTAACATGAAGGACAAGCATGGATGCCAGACATAAAATTCCTCATTTTTACCAGTGTTATAACTGATGCATCAGAGAGCATCTTGACCATCCCCACAATGTTTCAAAGCACCCCTCAAGACACAACCCCGTGCCCCAAGGTACCACTGAAGACATGAAATGACACGAGGGACCTATTCTGAGGTGTCTGGATTCAAGGTTTTATGACACATCACTGAACTTAAACCCCACAGAAGAAAGTCTTGGGTAATTCTGTGAGGTCAGGATCTTTGTCCTTGTCCTGCAGCAGCTGTGAGAACTTAGCTAGAAGAGTTTGGAGGTTTTAATCACACCCCACACTGCAGCAGCATAATATCATGGCCCAATGCACAGGACAATACTTTCAGACTGAATATTATCAATGAAGACTTAAATTCAAAACTAGAACAATCCAAACCATCACTGAGATGAAGCCCTCCCAGAAGAAACATTTTTTTTTTTTCCAAAGCTCATAACTCAAAATGAGTCATGCTTGATTAACTTCACTTGGGTCAGGAGACTAATCATGAGATGCTATTTATAAATTATATAAGGAAAGTCAGAGAGAGAGCATTAGAATAACATTCAGAAAGGAAGACATGTTATAGCCTTAGCAGAGTGTCACTGTGATAACTTAATGAAAACTAGGAACCATCTCTAGTAGCAGGTGTTGCTTTTTTTACCTTTTTAAAAAATTTTTTTAAGTGTGTCTACTCTCCAGCAAAAAAGTTATTAAATATAAGTGAGACTCCAATCCAGAGAGCAACTGTCCAGCTCAGTTCTTGGTGGGGTAAGAGATCAGAAAGTTTCACCTCCTCCTTCTCCTCACAGCTGCCCCTCACACATGCACACACACACAGAGGCCAGGGAAATCCCTCCTAGAGCACCTACCTTGGGTTTGAAGGCAATTAATTTCAGGACCATCTCCACAGTGAAGAGCCCAGTGAAGAGCATGTTGAGGATGTTCATGGCCTCCTTGAACATGCAGCTCTGGCCATAGTGCTGAAAAAAGAGCATCCCAGCAGGAGTGTGAGGAGAGGGCATGCCAGGAATGCACAGGACCCCTCCCAGGCTCCCCCCATGCCAAGGTGCTCCAAGGAAGACCCCAGTGTTTCATTGCTTCCATTAAGGATTCCCATTTCCCTTCATACATAAGCACTCCCATGCCTCTGTCCATTTTTGCCACCTGGCTCTTGATCTCCTCTTTTTAGAAGAATCTTTTTGAGGGGTGGCTACCAAAATCATGTTTATTCTAATTCAGGGCTCATTATAATTTTGTACCATGTTAGAATACAATTTCCAGTTGTTTTTCATCTCAACCTTCCCTAACACTTGGATTATTTTTTTCTTTGATTGTGACTGCACAGAAAGCACTGAGCTGTCCATACTGATTCCAAGCCATTCCCCAAGTAATTACACCAAATTCAGGACTCTGCAAAGTACACGAGCAGCTCAAATCACAGCTTTCCAATATGCATTATCTTGCATTTGTCAACCCTGAATTAAATTTGCAATCATGCTGCCCATTCACTAAACTTTATTAAGATCTTATGAAGTTACTCTCCATCTTGCATTGATTAATTCAAGCAGTGTCTTCTGCAAGTGTTGCCACCTCACTTTTCATACCCCTACTTCCAGATCATGATACTTGAACTGATTGCACTGCCTTGTTCAAAGGTCACCTTCCAGTTCATGTTACAAGACCCCATTTGTAGCTGCTTAACTTTAATAAACTTCAAACAGCTGGGATGGATTTTAATGTTGTGTATTGGCAGGGTGACTTATTCAAAGAAATTTCAGTTAAACAATTCAGCTGCAGCTCAATGCAAGGCCAGGAAAAATACAGTGTTGGGGCATTTTCAACATTTTTTCTTGAAAGGCTCTAGTACCTGCAGGACTCTGTTTAGAAATGTGAAATTTGTTTGTTTTTAAGGAGTCAAAACAGAATTGTTGCAAATGTCAGACATTAGCAGGAGGAGGGTGAGAGTTAGATTCCTCATTTCAGCCACATGCCATCAGAAGTGATGGTGGTACAATGGTTTTCTCCAAGTGCTTCTCCCTCTCCCTCAACACACGGTGTGAAGGTGAAAGGAGCTCTCAACCTCAGCCACTTCTGCATTTCCCCCACCAAATTCTCCTACTCCATCACCTTGAAGGGGTGATTTCCTCCTTGCTCACTTACTTGCATGGCCAGGCAGATGGTGTTCAGCAGGATCAGCACGAACATCAGGTACTCAAAATAGGTGGAGTTGACCACATACCACACCTTGTACTGGTACTGGTTTTTGGGGATGTATCTCCTCAGGGGCCGGGCTTTCAGGGCATACTCTACACACTGGCGCTGTGGGAGAGGCAGGCCACATTTAAAACCCAAAATATCAGGTGGTCAGCTACCTTCAAATATAATATAAATAACTTTTCAAGTGTTTCAGTAAAATGGAAAAGCTTTGTAGGAGGATTTCTGTTGGGTCATAGTGTGGATGTGCACACTCTAGCTGTTCAGGAGTTCTGTGTGCAATTACTTTGGCCATTTGCTTTGGCCAGGCACTGCTGTTGTGCTCATCTAATCTCAGTGAAACAAATTGCACAGCAAACATTTCTAAGTAATTGTTGTTCCCTGAGAAAATTTTACAGCAAGATATTTTTTTTTCTACCTGACTCCTAAAAGATGTCAGCAAAGCCAGCTTCCAGTTTTATCTTGCTGGCAAGCCTAACGTTTTCCTCTCTGTGTGCATTTCTTGGCAAGCTTAACATTTTCCTCTCTGTATGCCTTTATCTATTAAAAGCTTGTTCTCAATGCATTTTCTACCTTCATTGACAGCAAGGTGTTGTAAATTACCTGGTTTTTGTCCAGCTCACAGTTCTTGTACTCATTCTCCCCTTGCTCCTGGAAGGTGACGATGACAAAGCCCACAAAGATGTTCATCATGAAGAAGGCAATGATGATGATGTAGATAATAAAGAAGATGGAGATCTCAACCCTGTGATTATAGATGGGTCCCACATCCTCCATGTGGGAATCAATGGACCTATACAGCAACCTGAAAGCAAACAGGAGCCAAATGCAGAGAAAATCTGCAACTGCCTTGAGGAATTACAGGTGATGTTATAAAGTTTAACTTTGTGGTTTTCTTCTACTTGTATCAAAATTAATTCACTCAGGGATGGGCAGACTTGCACTGATCTGAGTGCAAATGTTTGCAAAAGAGAAGGCCTGGCTCTTATTATTTCTACACATTTGAACCTGTTCAGGGGTGAAATGTCTTCATAGTTGAACAAAACAATGCTCTCCAGTTAACAAAAGACAGGAGAGTCCCAACAGGGTTGTTGGGAACTGAGTTTTGTGAGAAAGGGGGATCCCAGGAGTCAGCAGTTGTTATCACTGCTGTTGGCATCACCTGGTGACACAGGTCAGGGTCAGCCCTGATCCCCTGCCCATCCACATCACCCTGAGTGACCCTGTGGGAGTCCCAGCTCCTGTGGCACAGACAGCAGGGCCTGGGAAGGCTCCCCATGTCTGCCAGAGGCAGCACTGCTGTGTTTTAGATTGCCCTGCTGACTCCATGGGGAAACTGAAACCTGGCAATGCTGGAAAGGACCTGATAATGCATTTTACATCCATTTATACATGTAATAATTGTAACAAATACTGGTACCACTGCCACTAAGGGAAATCATCTTTTAAAAACTAGAGACGGTGCTTTGCACTCTTTACAACTACAGTAACAGGAATTCCTGCAGGCCCTGAGGAATTTACAAAGTACACAACACTACAATGCTACTATTGCTATATTTAAGGCTCTATACTTATTTAAATACTTAGAAAGGGTAGGACTATGCTCTGCCTTTGAGTTTTCTCTTTTGAAATGGATGAGGACATTGCTAGTGTTGCACTGGCCCAAAGAAACACTCACTCTGGCCAGCCCTCAAAGGTGGAGACGGTGAAGAGGGCCATCATGGCAGTCAGGACGTTGTCAAAGTCAAACTTGCTGTTCTCCCAGCTCCGGGGCTGGATCATGGGCTGGCTGACCTCCCCATCCTTGTAGGTGATGTAGTACCCTCTGTGGGTGGAGAGGGACACAGGAGGTGGCAGAGCTGCACTGCCACCAGGCACTGCAGCCCCAAGGGGAGGGTTTGGGAAAGCTCAGACCCACCTGCACTCTGCTTCTGTCTGCTTGGAGCTGTCAGTGCAGCTGTACAGCTTGCCCTTGGAAAAGAAGAAAGAGCAATGAAGCTTCTGCTTGTACAGTACTTTTATGTGTATGTCCTGAACACTTGTTGTCAGGAGGGTGGTGAAAGGCAAGGAGATGAAAGCAGAGATAAAGAAGTGAATGAACAACCCCCCCATGGCTGTCTGTGTGCCCCTGCCTTCCTCTGCAAGATGGGAGGCAGAGAGCCTGCAAGGAGCCATCCTGTTCAACAGCCTTCACCTTCCTGGGACCATGTCATGCCAAGGCAAAGCTGTTCAGGGAAGAACAACATTACTGCTCATTCCTTCTGAGCACAATGGCACGAGTTCTGCACTTGCCATGGACAAAAGTTCTGCAGATGCCATGGGCAGGAGTTCTGTAAATGCCATGGACAAGAGTTCTGTAAGTGCCATGGGCAGGAGTTCTGTAAATGCCATGGACAAGAGTTCTGCAGATGCCATGGACAAAAGTTCTGTAAATGCCATGGACAAGAGTTCTGCAGATGCCATGGACAAGAGTTCTGTAAATGCCATGGGCAGGAGTTCTGCAGATGCCATGGACAAGAGTTCTGCAGATGCCATGGGCAGGAGTTCTGTAAATGCCATGGGCAGGAATTCTGCACATGCCTGGCTCACTTTTGGAGAACTGCTGGTAGCAGGAGCCCAGATAACACTGACACCTCTTGCCTGTTACACACAAAAGGCTCTATTTTCCCTCCCTCAGGCTTTTCCTGCTATTTTTCTTCCCATCCCCTAATACAGCTGAGTGTAATGGATGAACTGGGGTCCATTGGTTTTACCTTGAAGAGCTGAACTCCAATGCAGGCAAACATGAACTGCAGCAAGGTGGTGACAATCACAATGTTCCCGATGGTTCGGATGGCCACAAACACACACTGGACCACGTGCTGCAAATGGGAGAGAGCAACAAAAGTCACTTCTGGCATGGTTCTTCACTGTTCTGGCTAAGGCAGAAGCCCAAGAATAAAAACACAAATAATAAGAAGCAATTACTTAACAAATACCCATTACCCAAGTAATGTTTTGGGAAAGGAGACCAACTTGTTGCATTTCTTGCTGTACTTTTAGAAGCAGGCAGAAAGGAGTAGGAAAATAACTCAGGTCTCTGAAATTTCCCTCACAGTTAGGCACCCACCAGCACCAGCCCATAGGGAGGAGTTTGTCTAATACAGAAAGGTTATCTTTAGGGTTGTGGGCCCATCTGTAACCTTATAAAACCACATCATTTCACCTCTGTGCTGATGGGGCCATTCAGATGAAAGGCAGCTTCTCAGAAAAGGACCTGGCAATCCTGGTGGGCACAAAATTGAATATAAGCCCTCACTGCAATGATGGAAAATGCTATCCTGGGCTGCATTAGGCAAACCTGCACTTTCAGCAGGCTGGAGGAGGTGATTCCTCCCCTTCACTCAGCACTGTGGGACTATGCCTCTTGTACTGGGTCCAGTTCTGGCTCTCAGGACAACAGAACCATGGACACACTGGAGGAAAAGCAGCAAAGAGCCACAAAGATGGACTGAATGGATTGGAGCATCTCTCCTGTGAGAAAAGGCTGAGAGAGCTGGGTATGAGATGTATAAATAATATATATAACATATCTGAGATGTATAAATCATGTATATTTATGGCTGAAGGCAGGAGGCGGAGCCAGGCTCTTTTCAGTGGTTCCCACTGACAGGACAAGGGGCACAAATTGAAACAGAGTAGGTTTATCTGAACACTGAGAAGCACTTCTGCTCTCAGGGTGACTGAGCACTGGAACAGGTCATCCAGAGAGGTTGTGGAGTTTCTCTCCTTGGCACAGGTACTCTAAAACCTGGGCAACCTGCTCTCAGTGGCCCTGCTTGAGCAGCTCCCTTCCAACCTCAACCATACTGTGATCCTGCTGAAGCACTACTTGAGCCACTGCAAAAGCCCTTGTAGCCTGAAATAACCTGAATGTATAGTTATAACCTGAATATATAGTTTGTAGAATGCACTGGGGCTTTCCCAACCTTTAGTCCTTTGGCTCTGTTGATGGCCCTCAGTGGTCTCAGGACCCTCAGAACACGCAGGATCTTCACCACATTAATGGCACTGGACCTGGAAGAAAGTGTTGGAAGGTTTGAGAGACATGTGGGGAGTGTGCAGCAAGGACACATCTGTGGAATTCTGCACAGCCTGAGACTGCATAAGGTATTTAGCCAACTCTTTGCCATGGCACTTGAGGGGTAAGGAAACCAATCTCTGATGTTTTCTTCAGAGGCCTGGCTCCTTGTTCTGGCTTTCATCATCTCTGCTGTATTAATGAAGGGGGAATGGAACATGGGCAAGGTGTATTTTTAGAGCAGGGCAAACAGATTCTGTAGATATCTATGATATAAAAATTGTGCCAAGATGTGGTCATTACCAAGGCATTTTCAGCTAAGGCTCAAAGAAGTGCTCAATTGGAATATTCATAGAAGAGTCCAGGAGACTCCAGCATTAAAGGTACACTATCCACCTGGAGTTTGATCCTACAGTGTCTTTGGCCCCTGAACCCACCAGTCATTTAAGTGTCTGCATAAATTCAAGGATGTGAAAACTCCTACTGAATTGATTAGGACGACTTATGTGCTCACTTTAAAGTACTGAACACAACTATCTTCTGCAGCAGAGCTCTCTGTGCCTTCCAAGACTAAAACCCTGGCTGAGAATGTCCCTCGTGCTCAATGACATCATGTTCTCCTGCTGCTTTTGGGAACAGCTTTAATGTTATCACACCAAAAGTCTGACTTAGGGTTGTAAGAAGGAAACAGCAGGGCAAAACAAGAACTGTGCCCTTCTAAAAGCCCAATGGACCTTACAAATTGTCCTGCTTGACTTAGCTTGCAACAAATGTGAGCTGCTAACCTATAATGGTGACAATGGGAGCTGGTTTGTTATCAGATGTGTGTTCCTAATTAGGAAAGTTCCCACCTGACACAAAGTTGAGTAAATCTACAAATTATTGAGCAAATTTACAAATGAACCAATAAAAACCCCAGCATGACAGAGCAGGTGAACATTCTCATCAAACTCTTCAAGTGGTTGATGGCCTTCCACTGACTAAGANATGACAG
Organism: Aegithalos caudatus; assembly: GCA_013389925.1. NCBI lineage: Eukaryota > Metazoa > Chordata > Aves > Passeriformes > Aegithalidae > Aegithalos > Aegithalos caudatus. Next base: position 2,032,123 of record WEIU01019290.1, read on the forward strand.
AACAGCCACTACCACTCTGAACATTCTCACCAAACTCTTCAAGTGTTTGATGGCCTTCCACTGACTAAGATTCACAACATCTTAGGAAGTGGGAAAACATTATCAACCTCGTTTTCCAAAGAGGTTATGAAAAGTCTAGGAGGGAATTGTAAATCACTGAATTGTCCTGAACTGATGCAGTGAAACAAAGGCCTTGGAACAAAGCTAAGTGTCATGATTCCCAACACATCCATTTTTTGTTCTCATTTCTGAAAGATTCCCCCTTCCAGGTCACCAGTGTAGCATTTCCCAGTTACTACCTCCCCTCTGGAGGATGAATTTTAATGGCCTTGAATTATCTGAGATAAACACCTCATGAAAAGAACACTTAGAAAAATCACTTCCTTCTTCCTTTTTTTGCTAAATGTCAATCCATGCAAAACCAGTGCAATACAACAGGCCCATGAGAAAAATCTTCCCCAGATAAGAAGGCAATGAGCCTGACCCATCCCTCCCAGCCCAGCCCTAAATTCCACCCCCCCAAAAAAAAACCCCAGGCAGCTGGAAAAAGCTGACTCACTGGATCCCAAAGGAGATGAGGGAAACGCTGACCACCAGCAGGTCCAAGATGTTGAAATAATTCCTGCAGAAGGAGCCCTTGTGGAGGAAAGCCCCGTAGGCAGTCATCTGCAGGGAGGCACATGGACACACAAACACACTTTGCCATCAGCAGCTGCTCAGCAGCCAAACCCACCTGGTCATGCTCAGATAACTGGGCAAGGGGGGGCAGAATTTCTATTGTTGGCAGATAATTCACCCCCATCCCAGACCCCCAAAGGAGAAGCTGAGCCCCCATGGAAAGGAAAGAGAGTGAAAAAGACAGCGAGGTAACTGTGAGAGGCCTGACTAAAGAAAGTGAGGAAAATATGCACGTTGAGTGCATCAAATAAATAACATCTAGAATTAGCAAAGCAGCTGAATGACTGCTTGCAAAAACAACTCTTTGCAATCACATGTTTTTTCCCTTTTTCTTCAGTGACAGAGGACACTTGTATTATAGAAAGGCCTCTTTAGCAAAATTGAATAAAAATATAAAATAAAAGGGGCTCTTCTGTAATGCTTTTCAGTGCTTAGACCAGCTGCTGTGGACAGTTGATCACTCTTCCCTTCATGAAGGAAAACCAGAACCCCTCAGGGATTTGGTGCTTTAGAGCTGAACTGAAACAACAGGAGGAATTACTGCTCTTTTCAGCTTGCTCCTTCTGTTCAGCTCAATCCCACATCCCTTTTCCTATCCATCTTCATTCATTCTTACTCCAATGCAGTTGCATTTTTCCCTTTAGTCTTCCTTACAAAGCCCAGGCTGTATTCCTTGAAACAGGGAAATTTCTTTGTGCAGGTAATCACTATGAACACCATAAGGGAGGAAAAATAATTACATATTTTGCAAGGGAGGCTCTGCCCTGCCTGGGTTGAAGGGGTATTGAAAACTGCTGGCCTTGAGGAGGAAGTCACAGCTCCAGAACTGGACTGAGTGTGAACAGGAAAGTTTATTCTGACCCTGGCACAGTTGAAGAGGTTGGGCTGATGGGGTATTTGGACCACCTACCTTAGACTTGGTGACTGATCTAATGCAGCTGCTTTGAGGAAACCCCATCCCCACCACTGCTAATGTTCCTTCCTTAGGAATTCTCATTCCCATCCAGGAATTCAGGCTTCTAAGTTTGGTCCTCTGAATCTCATCTAAGTTGGGTGTCTGACACCACCAGACTGGGCTGCAGCCAGACTTGCAGCTGAGAAGGGTGAACTGGAAAGCCAAACTGGAGTTTTCTTGCTCCCACAGCAGCTCAGGATGGTGCATTGGCTGGTGGATTCCAGCCTGTGACAGTTTTATTCAGAGCAGGGTGGAAGGGCACATGGTCTATCAGATTATTTTCACCACCAAACATCCATGACATCAGGGAACTCATTATCAATCAGACAGAAATCAGAGGGGGAGGAAGTATAAACTCTGGTCTTGGCTTAGAATTTATACTTTTAAACACATTCAGTTGGGGAAGGGAGGAGGGGTTCTTGCCATAACAAAGGTGGTAAAGATGCCCTTTACTGGTTAGATTTTGTATGGCAATCTTGAAAGAAAGACACCATTGAAATCAGGAGGGGAAGCTTTGCTGAGTTTAAGTTTGGTACAAATTGTGGCTCTCTCCAGCCTGCTGAGAGATTTTGTCATCTCAGAAGAGACTCTCAGAGAGTGTACAGTCTGTATCTGCCTCCCATCTGGGGCATTAAACAAGCTACAGCCTTTTAGGATGCCAGTTAAAAATCCTTGGCAGTCACCTTGCAACATTCACCAGAATGCAGGTGTTGTTATCAGCATGGAGCTTCTTTCTCCACAGCCTTGAACATCCCCTGGCCATTCATCCTTTTGTTTTTACCACTTACATTAACGTTGCTGTTTTGCAAAACAATGTGCTCAGTGCAAGGCAGCAGAGAAACAGGCACTGAGAAACCAATGACTCCAACTTATGGTCCTTGCACTGTTCTCCCACTTGAACTCAGGGAATATCCAGGGATGTTGTCATAAATCACTGAAGTTAACAGGAGCACCTTGGCAAGGCCTGGGACAAGTTCTGCTTCCACTGAAGTCACTGGGAGAGTTACCACTTCCTTCAGAGCAAGCAGAATTAGTAATTGTGAGTCCAAACAGGTGCCCTGAACTCTCAATTCAATTTTTAAACGTTGCTGTTGGGATATTTTCCTTTTCTTGACAGGCCTTCTGTGATCTGTGCACGTTCAGATTTATTGTGTAAACACAGATGCAAACTGCACGCAGGCATAATGTGTAAATCTCCCTGGAGAACATTATGGCTTTGGTAATTTCAAGTCATATAAAAAAAAAAAAAGAGCACATTTCTCTACAAAAATATGCAGGGGCCACCCCTGCTTGCCAGCCTTCCATATAGATACTGTTATTAGGGTCTTGAGCTGCAAAATTTGAGCAACTCTAAGGCACTGCCTGCCAGCACTTAGAACTAGCTTGCTGAGAAAAAAAACACCCAGCTGCCAAGTGAACCTAGCATTTAGAAAGCCAGAACTTTGCTCAATTACTGTTATTTAAATTATTAGCCTACCAATTTGGGAAAATTAGAGTTAAGAACAAGGCAGCCTATTTTTATTTTCTTCCCAGCTAAAGCATTCTCCTGCACATTCCCCTTGGTACAGAGCACGTTCCTGGGAAATGGGAAGCTGGGTTTTGCTGCAGCAATTTTCACTGGCAGCTACTGTCCTTGGTGTCTCAGTGATTTGTGCTCTTGGTTCTCTCTCCACACCTAAAAAATGAGTTTTTGCACCGTGCTCCCTGCCTCCTACCTGGCTGTGCCCCCTGTGAGCTCACAGAAGTCACCAGGCACCTTTTGGGCTGGTTTTCTGCAGAACAGAGAGTTTCTCTTTGGGTGTAGCCTGTGTGAGAGCTGTGTGTATTCAGAGTTTCTTGCAGAGCAGAAAAATCCTGGGTTGGAAAGACTGGCCAGGGTAAAGGGGGAAATTTATCAGGGGATCAATTTTCCTTGGTCCTCCTCTTACATTTCCCCACGTTGCATCCTTTCATTGCAATTCCCCTAAAAGGCATTGTTTTGCTATAGGCCCTCAATTACAAGTTTGGAATATCAGAATTTCCCAGGAGATTATTTAAGCAACTGTCAAAATGTCAAATGAAAAGAAAAAAACAACCCTTTGTGTAGAGATAATAAAGGGGTTAAAAGAAAAAAAAAAAAAAAAAAAAAAAAAAAAAAAAAAAAAAAAAAAAAAAGAGAGGGAGAAAAAGAAAAAAAGAGAAAGAAAGAGAAAGAAAAGAAGAAAACAAGTGTATTTCTCAGATTGGTTACCTTAAGAATAATTTCTAATGTAAAGATACTAGTGAAGACATAGTCTGCATTGCCTAGGATCTGAAAAATAAGCACAATTGGGTTAGTGGTACTGAGAGTGACCCAGAACAAACAGGAGTGTGTGTTAGCAACAGAGAGTGGCAGCAAACCAGAAAGCTTGTGAGCAAGCAATGGCAGAGAGGATGGGCACTTTACCTTCAGAGCAATTTCAATGGTGAAAATGACAGTAAAAACTATATCAAAATAAAAGAGAACCTGTAAAAAAAAAAAACAGAAGGGGATAGGAGTGGGGAGGGGGGGTCAGTGACTGATCACTTGGATGGGAAATCACAGTTAAAAATCAAATACATGAGTTCTTTCCACAAGGGAATGAGGATGGCTCTATAGGGAATGGTTTTGTAGCAAGGTCCTGTTGAATGCAGTGAAGGTCCTGGCACAGAGGACAAGAAGCACATTACATGAAATCTTTCCTGAGTTACAATCCCATGAGCACCATTGAGGCAAAATAACTTTTTTGTTGCTGTAGGACTTTTTTTTTTTTTTTTTTTTAAATCTCATAAAGAACATTCAAGGGTTTTCCCAAATAGGATTCCAAGCTGAGAACACAAAGAATGCCTGGTCTCTCAGTGGAAAACATGAGATTCATTCTTATTAACTTCCATTCAGTCTTGTCCTGTGCCTCTCTCAAAGGAAGAAAAGCAAACTGCAAAATCATACTCCAGCTATTTCTTTTCTCTGTCCTGAATTGCTCTGGATTAGGATGAATAACAAAACCTCTGCCAATTGAACAGAATCCCAGCCCTTGTACTGCAACCATAATTTGGTCATTTGCTAGAGGTGCCTAACTTAGATCCTGCATCCTTCTATTTGCATCCTGAATATTTCAGCCAGCTGAAATGCTCATCATTCCCAGGAAGCCAGGCCTGGTGATGGAGATACCCATGGCATGCACAGCAGAGCACAAAAAGTGGGGTCACAGGAGGCAATGAGCAGTCTGGAAGTGTAAAGGGGCTTTTAAAGTAGCAGCATCAAGGACAGGGATGTTCCTCATGCCTACATGTTGGCATCCCACAGTAAATGGGAGCTTCCTCACTGATTTATGGGACCAGGGTTGAATTCTCTCTGTTTCTGATTTATTTCAGCATCCCAAGCCACTTTAGTGCTACCTACATTACAAATGTGGAATACCAAAAGTATCATGCCCATGGTTTACTCTTGTTTTCCCTTCATCATGTTTTAAACCAGTAGGCCAATATATGGAACCTGTAGAAAATGGATAATGTGTGAAATTTAGACTTTTGCTGTTAAAACACTAATAAAACATAAAGCAGGAAAGTGCCCTCTCCTGTCCCACAGGTGTTTATTGTATCTTAGTGCCTGTATCCTCACTCAGATTTATGGGTGGCTGAATTCTTACAGCTTGTTGTGCAGAGGGGCAGCTGCTGCAAATCCATATTGAACTATTTAAGCACAATCCAAATCTGGATTGATTTGCAGACACTGCATGTCAGATGGGAGGATGTATCACTTACTGCTACCATCTAACTCAAAATTCTTCAGGTCACTGCTCAGTTTTTAATCTCAAATTCTTCTCAAGGCTGTCTTGGGCTCTGTCAATTTTTGTAGCTTAGAGAATTAAGAAAGGGCCACTTCAGGGGGACAGATCTTGATTTCAACACATTACAGCTAGAAATATCCTTTTGCCTTGCTGCTTTGTAAGGCCTGACATTTGGTTATTTTATCAATGGGATAATTTTATAATCAGTGGGCCAGATTTATGGGTACTCTCTCTAACTGCTTTGCATGACTCCATCAACATAAAGAAGCTGCAAACTTGATTAAAGTGAAGGATTAAGCTGTACCTGTTGCTGCTTTACCTCACCAGAGCACTGCAGAGGAGCTAGAACTGGTGAATGTGGCTCCAAAGGTGCAGTGGCAAGGATGAAATCATGAAAATGGTCACCTGTGCAGGCAGTTCCATTTATCAGCTGGCACATTTATTATTACCTAAACACAAACTTACCCTAGAATATATTAAAATGAGTGATCACCTTGCCAAGGGGCAAACAGGAGAGTATTGTGAGCACAGTCCTAGGACTTGCTTGGACTTCCAAGGCTGTTTGGTCAGCCTGGGCTGGCACCTGCAGAGCCTTGTGTGACACAAAAGGACACACACAGCCTGTCCCAGGAAAGGAGCAGAGCCCCTTCCCTGGCCCTGCTGGGCTCCTGGTCCTGCCCTCCTGCTCTGGGATAATCTGTGCCAGCAGCATCCCAGTCTGCACAGGTCCTGCTGCACAGTGCTGAGTGAAGGCAGAGGCAGCTTTATTTCAGCTTGTATTCAGCTTGATTTCAGCTTATTTTCAACTTGATTTCAGCCTGATTTCAGCTTGCTTTCTTCCTTTTCCTCCCTGGCCTCTGTATGGGCACAGGGGAGGACAGGATTTTACTGCTCTACTGTCACAGTGCAAAGGCAGGCCACATCTGCAGCCCAAACATCTTGTCAGTGTCCCCTTGTATAACACATTTTAAACATCTGTACCTGCAAAAATTGAAACACAGATTTTCATGCAACACCAAAACAACGCCTTGCCTCAAACCTTCAGCTCCTGAATCCAGGACAACCAGCTCTGACTCCTTATTTCTTTGCCTCTCATTTAAATCTCTCTGCTACAGACTGTGTGACAGTTTCTGTGGCATGTCAGGAGCCCATCTGCCAGCTGACATGCTGCAGCACTAATACATGCTGGCATTCAGTTATCCCTGCATGGTGTGCACCCTCATTTGTGCTCAAGTGGGTTATTGGTGGCACAGGTTTGACTGGATTATTTAGCATCCTCCTTCAGGACAAAAATGCAAAGCCACTCTGAGATATGCTCAGGAATAGACTTCCATTAACACCTTCTCTGCATGCACATATGTGTTCAAATGCATGCTCAGGCCAGGATATTTCAGGGAGCATTAAATTAAGGTTTTATTATTAAACAAGAAAAAAAAACAAACCAACCATCCCACTCTTCAATCCTAGCAAACTTTTCAGGCATTGAGGCACCAAAATGTCACTGCAGACACCAGAAATCAGAGGTCTTGCAGTGTCTGCTGGCTCCTCATTTTTCTGCAACAACCCCTGCCCAATGGAAACAACCACTGGCAAAGTTCAGGGAGCACTGAACATTTCAAAAAGCAAATAAGGATGGTCAGGAAAGAGGGTGAGAATACATCTCTGTGCTGGATGCTTTCCTCTTGTCTCCCCAGGCAGGTAAGGAGAGGAGCACAGTGTATTTTTTCAGGGTTGTCTCAAATTTAATGATGGCTTTGTGGCTTATGGTCAAGAAGTCTGATTCTAACCTTGGTGACATCAATTTCCCCCAGAGTGACAGCATCAAACGTTACTCCTGATTTACACCAGTGTGAATAAAATGAAAATCAGGCCCTGGGCTTTTCTAGTTGAAAAGACAGCATGTGGCAGCAGAACAAATCTTCCAAAGGGAACCTGAAAATCCCTCAAAATTGAATCATCTGTATCCCCAATCAGTGTTTATACAGCTCATTTCTAATGCTTTAATCCCAGGGAATAATAATTTTGCTTCAGCCTCCTGTTCATCCTCTCCCTACACACACTTCTGAAGTGAACTGGAGGCCAAACCCTGCACTGACTCATGTTTCCTGCAAAACCTAATGATTCCACACACAGCCTGCAAAGGGCAGAAATCAGCAGGCAGGCACTCCCAAAGCCACTGAGGCAGCCTCCTCTGCCTCTCCTGCCTTCTTCCAGGCATCATCTGCTCGTGGCACACGTGCAGCAGGCAGCCAGGGCAGGGGGATGTGGAGCATACTTGGTTCCTGAAGGACAGGTGTCTCACAGGGTCCTCAGCTGCCAGGGAGATGCTGCTGAGCAGGATGAAGAACAGGATCAGGTTGGTGAAAATGTTGTCGTTAACGATCCGATGGCAGTGGACACGGAACCTGCAAGGGACAGGAGAGGCAGGATTTTATCCCTCAAAGAAAAACATTTCCCCTCTCCTCCTCTGCCAGCAGGACTAGAGGATTGCCCTGCAGAGCTTCTTTTTCCCTCTGCCCCAGCACAGGGACAACGTGGGCAGGGCAGTGCTGCCCCTCCACACAGGACTCACACTCGAGGTGTTTGAATAGAGAACAATCTCTCCCTCCTGACAGAGCTTTTTGTGATTTCCACCTTCCCTGAAACCTGCCAGCCCACAATTATGTCCCTTGCTTTCATTTATGGAACCATCCCTCATTCATTTTGGAGGAAAGCAGCAGAAACAGGTTTTAGGGTGCCAGTGTTTTTCTGAGGTGGGGCTGGAGTGTCACTGAACAGGAGCTGTGGGATTCTGCCTTGCTAACAGGGCACAGGCCTGGCCAAATGGACACAGGGCAGGCTGGCATCAGCAAATGGCTTCTGAGTAATGACATCCTGCCATGCAGGTTGTATGCTAAACATAGGTGCTGCTGGTGGGAAACTGAAAGGCAAAGAAGGAGCAGTCTCCCATCAAACCTGCTCACTGGAGACCATCACACCACTTTCCATGTGCTGGTGGCAGGGTGTGAGGAGATAAACCCCATAATAGCTCTGTGCATAATTCTACAGGCACTTCATTAATCTGTTTAGCCTTACTCTTGGCTGTTAGGGCTCCAAGTCCCCATTATAACAATTTTACAGATGACTGCAGAGGTTAATTTAGTTCTACAAGTGACAGGGGGTGGGTGGCAAAGCTAGCATCACAGTCCATGACCCCAGCCACGCTCAGTCCCTCCCTGCTCACATTCCCCAGGAGGAGTGGCACAAGCTCTGCTGGGAAATAAAATGAATTCAGGGGTGCAGGTGCATTCCTGCCTTGCTCTGGGGCTGTGTTTGAAGGCTGAGCCCTTAGGAGGGATGCTGGAACAGCTGGTGCTGCACAGACAGGGCAGTGAGCTCACTGCTGTACCCTGCACAGGTGAACTCTCCTGTCTCTAAGAGCTCTCCACCCACAGCTCCTGCACATCTGGGACAGGCAGGTGTGACAACATGAGGCTGCACTGGGCAAAGTGTGAGAGGAGAATTGTGCTCCCTGGGCTCCTCTCAGAGCTATGGACTCTCCTCTCCCTCTCATTTCTTCTTTTATGCTCATCCTTGATTGCAGCAATGAGCAGAGACACGTGAACTCCCTGCTGGGAGTGGGATTTGGGCAGCCCTTAGGGCAGGAAGCTGCTACCTCCCACTTGATGGATTGCATGATGCTTCTCCTGCAATTTGGGCCTGGGTATGTCAGGAAATTCCAATTACTGACTCGCCTCTGCACCCCTTATTTCAGAAGCTTTTATGATTTGTGTCTTCAATCAGCCTTGCACGTGCCATGAGCTCCTAATGAATGTTTTCACTGCACTCCCTACAGTTGTGGTTCCACAGGAAATCCTTTCCATGCTTTAAAGGAGGGTCAAAGGAGGCCTCTGGTATGAGCTGCTGAGAGGGAGCTCTGCACCTCATAACTTTGATGTGAAAAGGGGCACCAGCTCTTCACCTCCTTCTTCTGGCTAACCAATCTCATCAATACCTGTTGTTAGGACTGAAGATGAAAAAAGCACTGGCATCAGGCATGGGCACAGCCTTTTCCTTGAGGTGCAGCTCAGACATGGGGCGAGGTCGAGGGCCGACGGGCATCTCAGGCTCTTCCTCATCTTCCTCTGCTGCAAGAAGAATTTTTGTCTTTTAATGCAAAATACCACCCATTCCAAAGTGCTGGGGCATTTGTCTCTGTCATAACTAGAGCTAAGAACTAAGAACCATTAAAATAAGATGCTTGAGTTTCCTTGCCCTTCCCTCCTTTGAGGCAGTGCCCTTTAGCCAGTGCTCACTCTCCTCTCTTTGTAAAACCAGTGCTGGTAAACCTCCAACATTCTCACTACACTCACCTCAGCTGCTTCACAGCTCCTTCTGCAGCAAACAAACAAAAAGGCTACTTCTAATGGCTCATTTGAGCCTTTATCTGTTTTCTTATTTTCCATGGACACAGAAAATTAAAAATTGCCTTCCTTTTGCATACTTGAGGACCACTATCATGCCTCTGGGAGAAGGTCTGGGTCCTAGAGCAGAACAGCAGCAGCCTTTCCTGAGGTGCTGTGCTCCCCAGGTCACTCCTGCTACTTGCTTCCAGATTATCTGCAGGATTAACCTGCAGCTGAGGTTTTACTGCTGCAGAGGAAAGTTAGATTATTTCTTATATCTTGTAATACTATCTTCCTGTTAAATGTCCTCCATGGAGCCTTTCCATTATACTTTGGCATTAATTTGCCACCAGTATCTGATGTGCAGAAAGCAGAGATTATTTACCATACAACAGTCTGGCCTGCCACTCTCCCCTCTGCATTTCTGCTGCTGACTACTCCCAAAAGTGGCACTTAGACCTCACCCTTACTGAAGGGAATATTTTCTCCTTCTGACCATTCCTCCAGTTTATCAAGATTGTTTTTCTTCTATTTGTGAGCATCTCCCTGGAGCTGCTGCTGCATCTGGGACTGTGTCTGGATGAGCACATGTATGGCCCAGAACACAGTGAGCACATGCACATTGACTTACACCAGTCAGAGAGTCTTAAAAATGTCCCCTTTTATAATTTAGTGGGGGGAAGGGTCAGAAAGATGGGAATGAGGCTGAGACTCTTGAACCTGTGTCATCTCCAGGCAGATCAGTGAGATAGAAAATGCAGAGATGAAGGCTCAGTGAAAGAGAAGCTTCTCCCTTTGAGGATTTCTTCTACCTGCTCAAGTCAGATGTTGCTTTGTAAATGACATGATAGGATTTTGCTGTTTTAAAGATCTCAATCCTCTCATTTAATCAGCAAGACAGGAAAAATAAAACCCTTTAAGAAAGGAGCCTGACATGTTAGATACAACTGATTCATCTTCCAGGCACTGCAAAGGAGGAAACTCTAATTAAAAGGTTCATCTTGAGTCCATAAAGGGAGATGAATTCCAGGAATGGTGTTCCTTCAGGGTGAGGTACTGTACTTGATCTGGTTACAGGACACATCAGAAAGAACAGATGAATCAGCACAGATCCTGATCCAGATATCAGAGAGAGGAGAAAAGTGCCCTTTTTGAATGCATGCCATTATTACATGCAAATAGGATCCTTTCTTTACACTTCCAGTACCAAGAGTTCAGCTCCAATTCACTTGATAGATCTTTGCATAAATGTTTGAGCTGGTACATAGAGTTTGTACTTTTTAAGTCAGTCTATTTTTTAACAGCTCCATTCTATGTGTAATATACTTCATAATAGTCTTTCTACAGGCTTTATTAGTTAAAGAAACATCTCTCAGAAGTGCTTTTTTACACAGGACTTGTAAAATAGGTGTTAAGGTTAATGTGCATGTTTATGTAATATAACCATACTTTGCACTTGCACCTTTTATCCACAGGTTTCAGAGGAGGCTGACAAACAGCAAATTCTTTTTCTTCTTTAACAGGCCACAAAAGCAATGCCCAGGATCCTGTGGGATATTTGAAACTCTTACTTAAGAAGAATATTCTGGGTCCCTGCTCCGAGCCTTCAATGTGAGATCATTCTTCTTTTAGTACTCAGAGGAATGCTTAAAATACATTTTCAAATGGGCATGGAACAATGCCTCTGGAAAATGGACCCTTAGCAGAAGGATCAGCCCCACGAAGACCAGAAAGAACATTGTTCCTCTCCTCTTTTTCTTGTGTCTGCCATACAGCAAGAAATATATAATAATGACTCTGGGAACCAAATACTTTCAGGCTGAAAACCACTCTCAGTTCCTCAGCCATAGATAAAGAACAATGTTCTACTTTTCACTTAAAGTCTAGGGGGCAGAAGAAAGGAAACATTGAGGGCCAAATTCCCAAAGAATAACATGATTACAGCCTCATCCCAGCTCACTGTCTGTCCTATCTACCTCCATAGAGAAGCAGCACAGCTGCTCACATTTGTAGAAGCAAATGTTCTTTGGCTGTGGAGACAAGCACAAACAGCCTACAGGGAGAAATTCAGTGGTGGGGAGGGTTTTTTTTACTGTACAAAGACCAGAACTCTCATATAAGGACATTATTTTGTTTTAAGCTGCCATGAATCATCCCAAGCTTTTACCTTCATTTGACATCCTGAATTCTTTGTCTATTTCTGTACTAGACTGCAAGACTAGCTCCCTGTCTTCCTGTAATAAACATATCATCATAATAATCCTCCTAGTGTACACAAACCTCTGGGAGAACCACTCTGTCCTTCCCAAAAAAGAGGCCAGGTGATCTGAGGAGCTTCATCTATTCTGGGGCTGAGGAGCAGCACTGTGCATCAAACAGAGTCAGGAGAGGTTATTGAGAAATGTGGTTTAAGGAGCAGAAACAAATCAGAGCATGAGCCAGGTAGGTTAGGAGAGACCCTGCCTTGTTAGGAAAAAAAAAAAAAAAATTAAGTGACCAATTCAAATTGGTTTCTGAACACTGAATTTTCAGTCTTCATAAAGAACTGGTAAACAATTCAGGGAACAGGTCTGTTCAGAAATGGCATTGATGCCATACAGTGGCAAGTAACCAAGATTGTACCCCTCTGCATTCCTAATAGGAGAAAAGCTGATAAGCCATTTAAATTTTAGGTTGTGTTCAAAAGTATGGATTGGCACCCCGAGGCAGGCACAAAAAATGTTTTCACTTGATTTTCTGCACTCTAATTCTATGCATGGCAAAAAAAAATTAGATGTACTGTTCTGTTATATTTTTCATTCATAAGCTACTCTTACTAAGCTATCTACAGAAAGTAAATAAACCCCAATTCCATTAGCAGGAGACTTCAAATTGACATTCAGATGACTGATATTTCACTTGAAAAAAGCATAATTGTCTGTAAATCCAAGCCAGCTGAGAAACAGAAACCAAACTGTATCGAGCTGTTTTAATTTTAATTTATTATAATTTTAATTGCTTATTACTAAAGACTCCCACAAACCCCTTAGCAACTGGGGATGTGTCTCCAGTAAGTGCCTGTGCCTACAGAAGAGGAGGAAGATTAAATCCAGAGTGACCTGCCTCAGGCAGTGTTAAAACAATATTGCCCAGAGCTAGAACCACACTCTACTCCTGATAAATTTGCTATAAATATGGAAGAATACAAGTACAGCACATGTGAGGACTTCTTGTACTGAAAATCAAATGCAATGAGCAGTTTTCCATTTTGCTTGTCTGAAACTCTTGTCCATCTACTCAGAATGAACTCTTGTGTTCTCCTGTCAAATCAACTTATTATCAGACATTTATTTATTAGGAATCATGGACTAGAAGAGAAAGTGCCTATAGCCTATAGCCTATGATAGCCTGAGACAAAATCACAGAAACACAGAGGAGCAGAGCAGGGGAGGATCACAAAGGGCCTCTGGGTCATGCCCCTGCCAAGCCAGGTTCAATTAATTATTATATCCAAGCCTTTTCTGGGAGATATTGTTCTGATTTGTCCTTCACAGCATTCAGTGATGCTGGGCTTCCACAACCACCTCTGTGCACCTTTACAGCCTCACCAATAGAAAATTCTCTCTGCTGTGAATCTTAAAGCTGTTACTTCCCAATGGAGATAATTGTCCTGCTGTCTGTAGAAGGTTTTTATGCATTTGAAGATGTTTCTCCTGCCTTTCCCAAGCCAAATGACCAAGATTCATTCAATCTTAGGTTTTGCTGCTTACTTAGCATTGTTTTCACCATTCTCTTCTAATTCAGCCCCACTTCTCTTAACCAGAGCACCCAAAAAGAGCTATGATATTCCAGATACCAAGATCTTATCAATGGTGAGCACAATAAAACAATTGTTTTGCCCTGATTAGCTTTCACTGACCAGTTAAAACAAAGCCATAACTGGACAAAAGGGTCATTCTTTCTCTGTGTCACAAATCTCACTGCTTACTTGCCTTTCCAAAGACAGCAAACTGTTGCTGACAGCTGTTGAGCTTGTGGCCATGAGATTCAGATCATTTTCTCAAGGACTGTTACCTAACTAGCTGTCACCTAAGATCCTTTATTTGTGAATTGCTTATTCCTGTCTATGCATAGAGCCTGGCACTTTCAATTTTATTTAGACCATTTATCCAGGACCTCAGGAGCTCTTTGAATTCTAATGCTGCCCTCCAGCATGCTTCTTGTCCTTCCTAGCTTCATGTCATCTACAAATGTAATCAGCATATTGCCTCTTCCATCATTCAGGTCATTAACAATGAACTGAGCTGAACTCCAGACAGGCTCTTGGGTTGTACAAACTCACTTGGGCTATCACTGCTCTCCCCATAAAGGCTCTGATCATTTCTCTCACCATCATCCAGACCTTATTTTCCTTGTCAGCTTATGAGAACACTGGAAGAGATGGTCAGAGGCCTTAGCAAAGTTAAAGAATATGACATCTCCTTCTTTTCTCCTGCCTACAAGTGTTTTCAGCCCCTTTCAGAAGAAAATCAGGGTGGTTTGATGTGATTTGCTCTTGGCAAACCTGTGTTGGCTGCTGGTCACCTCCTTATCTTGTTTGTATACAGTTTGTTTAATCCTTTGTCCCAGCACTTTTCCAAGAATGGAAGTTGAACTGACTAGCTCCAATCAGGGTCTCTGGAACACTGCCTAAAGTTCTGAGATGTCTTCAACTAATCTTCAAAGACTGAGAGAATGAAGTTAAATAGCCCCACCTGACTTGAAAACCAGCCTAACTAATGCCACAGCTTGTTTCTTGCACCTCTAGGCTGAGATCTTCTGCCTTCAGAGTTATGCTAGTGTCACACTGTCCTTCTTGGTCAGAAAACAGTGCAAAAAGGCATTCAGCACTTTCCCTTTCATGGCTATCTGTTGTGGGACTGTCCTGAGCACTGAGTACTGGAAAAGCACTCTGAAAACAGTGCCATATGTGCATTTTCAAACAGGGAGGTTTTTATATGATTTGATTCTCTGCAAAGCTCTGTATTTTCCAAATAAATGGCTTTCCAGAGAACCAAATCAAACATGACTGATCAGTACATGGATTTCAAAGGGCCAAGCCCACACCTGTGCAAAGAACACCATCCTGGCCCATTATGGAAGCATTTCCAGCATATCTGCAGCCACAGCTTGGCTTTGTGTGCATTAGCAACTGCAGCTTCTGTTGGGTGAGGGATACAAGGAAAGAGATGTTTACCTGGTGCTTCTGATGTGGGATAAGGACTCTTTTCTTCACTTTCATTGGGCTGATAATCATCCACATTGATCTGACAGAAATGGAAGGAGAAGCATCAAAGGCTTTTATCAGACAAAGCAGGGAGTTTTCATTCCCTCAGAACCCCAAGCTGTTCATGCCAGCACTGCACAGAGGGCTGGCTGCCAGCAGAGCTTACCTTGGTAGCAGGTGGGGACTCTCCATCAGCAGTGATGGATTTCAGCTCAATTTTCTCCTCCTTTGTCTCTTCCTCCACAGCTGTTTTCTCCATCTCCTGTTTCTTTTCGGGGCTAGCAGTCCTAGCAATTTTACAAGATATAAAAAAAGAGTTACAAAGGTGGGAAGGCTGCTTTCTTTTCAGGAGCTTTGTGTACTACAGCACACAGCACAAGAACAATCACCTGGCATCTCCATCCTGAGCTCAGCTTCCATACCAGTGACCCCACCTTGTCCCCCTCTGCAGGCAAAGGCAGAGCTCTGATCTGATTTTATAGAGTGCCCTGTATTTTGTAGCTTTCTCAATGTGTGTTTGTGCAAATGTATATTTTAGGTCTGTCAGCAGAGATCCCTTTGTTCACCCAGTGACAAAAGCATGGACCATTTTCAACCCATATCTTGTGAACTTCCAACTACATTGCCTCCAAACATTCTGCACCCCTAGAGTGAGGGAAATCTGCTGAGCTGCATGCAGGATGAAGCAGAAGGAGCTGCACAAGAGATCCCCTCCAAGCAGCCTGGAAGGGAGTGAATAGGAATAACCAGGAAAGAGAGGCTTCCCTGCTGTTGGCAGCTGGGAATGACAGAGAAGCTCCTCACCCAGCTTGTGCCCCTTAAGTGTCTGCAGAAACACTGAAAGAACTGCCAGGAGAAGAGCAGCATGTGGCATCAAGAGAAAAAGAAGCTGCTAAATCTCTTCATGGGAATGACAGAAAATATGCCTCATGGCCCAGAGCAAGCAGAAGGTGGTAGGGAGATTCAAATGGGATTGACACCATTCCACACTCATCCTCTGCTGATGCTCTGAAAGCTCAGCAGTAACCCAGGCTTCCTTCCCTCTGCTCACACCACTGCAGCTGGGGGAAATCCTAGCTCACATTTTCCTGTCTTACAGCTGGAATTCCTTTGCATAAAAATTTATGTAGACATAATTCCTTATGTAATTACATTAATCACACATGTAATCTATAGACATACATTCAAGTGATATATATTACATATTGCCACATGTATGCATAGGCATCATATTCCTATATATCTGTGCTGTGTCATTACAGGAATGTGTGCAGGCAGGGGTATGCAAATGGATTTACCTAGCTAGCTTTTTCCTTTCTTTTTCCTCTTCCTCCTCTTTCTGTGCAGATGTTAAACTCTCAGCATCAGCAAGGTTGTCCACAGCAATGGCCAAAAACACATTCAGCAGGATATCTGTTTGTGTGCTACTTAAAGAAAACGGGCTTTGAAAACTGCAGAAAAAAAAAAAAGATTGTACCAAAGGTTTCTTAATTGAAAAATTTTTAGCAACCTGTCATCAGATCTCTTGAATTTTCCAAACTTCCATTTCACACAACTGCATACCCATCATGCACAATCCCACACCTTCCTTCCACACAGATAACACACTTTGTGGGCTTTCAAAATTTCACAACAGAACGGCTGATGTAAAACATCTAAGCCCAGATTTACATTTTAGTTTCCAGTTTCCCAAGAGTGTCTCCCTTTGTGCAGAGAATCCCACTGAACATAAGAGGAGCACTGAATGCTTTGCATCTTTTGACAGCTCAGGTTGCAGGAGGGGATTTTCTGGACTGCAAGCTCTGTACTCTGATGAGCATTTCTGAGGTTAATTTAGCCTGGGCAGTGAAGGGCTGAGCTGACAGCTCTGCCATCTCCTAGCACAGAGTCCATGCATGGCCAGTCATGCCCATGTAGCTGAAGGGCAAAGAATCACAACTGTTTTCTTGTCTCACCAGCCAGTGTTCAGCTCTCATGCTACAAATCTGACCACACAAGGTTGCTTTATAAATTTTTTTGAGTGCAGGTCCTATTATACCACGATGACTTTTAAGCCAACCCTGGTTCAAGGCTTAGTCTGGAAACACAGACATCCCCCCCTCCCTGGGCTCCAAGGTCCAAAGGCTCCAAAGTCAGCCAGCATGTAGAGCTGGCTCACATTTTCACAAGGAGATCCAAATTGTAGCTTTTTGGTTTTTTTTAAAGCTGTCAGACAGATTGCCTACCTTGACCTTCAGATAAGTGGAATTGCACCAGCTCACTTTGAAGTGAGGGCATGCAGGCCAACTGAAATGTCAAATAACAGGGTTTGAGAGATCTGAGTGATAGGCAAAGGCCAGGAGAGCTGGGCTGAGTCTGTAAAAGGTGGCTTTGTGGAAGCATCAGTATAAAAGGAAATGTCACCTCTGACACAGGAGGGCCATTTATTAGGGGAGCAGAAATTAAGCAGGGACAAATTTGGAGCAAACTGGGATAGGGAACAGAATGGCAGCTGTATGTGATATGCAAATTCCTGTGAAGAGACAATCATGGAATGTGCTTTGTGCCTCCTGGGGGTGAGCACAGAGCCCTCACTTCACCTCAAAGCCAGACAGAACTGAAGTCACTCAAGACCAGCACAGGCTGGGAGATAACAGCACAAGTTTTTCTGTTTGAAGAGCACACAGATTGCAGGGACTGAAATGGAACACAGGTCCCGTTAGTTTATACATGAATTAATATATGATCTCACATAAATCAATTATGTCAAACATATGTTACTCCTGTTACAGCATTTGTATATAGCATATTGCAGATTATATATATTTTTATTCCACATAAGGCTTGGATGGAAGCACATGGAATATTACTGAAAAAGCAGTTAAAGTTAAATTAAAAAAAAATTCAGTAAGTACAGTAGGAACACCGAGAGATTAGTTTGAGGAGAAGGCAGGAAAGACAAACCTATGAGAAATTTAAGGGGACTGAAAAATACAACCACTAAACATGTAAAGATATTAAATAAAAGCCAGCATGTGGAACTGGCACGTAGCTGACTCTTACAACTGTTTATATGTCTTAGCACCAGCTAAAACAAAATGAACTTGATTAACTTTTGGCAGTGCAATGCCAAAATTCAGAGGCAGGGAAAAAGGCAAAAAACGTGAGGTGTGAAATTCACTATTTCCTGACATAACAAAGTAAACAGTGGGTTTTTAATTCATCCCCTCTTGCAGAAAAGAGTAGCACCAAAGGATACAGTTTCCACAGATGAAGAGGATGATGAAGTAAATACAGACCAACATTCCTGGAAAAGAGGGGCCGCCATAAGCCATGATCCCATCATACATCACCGAATTCCAGTCCTCCCCAGTCAGGATCTAAATGACACATTCCCACCAATAAGGGATACAGTGTTAGACCACACAGAGAACTTGAACACCCCATCACACACAGACACCCACTGTCCTAGAGAACACCCCCTCCCCCAGGATGGAGCTGATGCTGACTGCCTGTGCCCATTAAAAAACAACACAAAACCCAAATGACAAACCATAGAATAAAGAAAATGAGAAGAAGGTTTGTGCTCAAAGTGTAAAAAAAAACCCCACACTGTGTCTTCTTGAAGATGATGGCTCTCCTGGACAACTCTGCCAAGTCTCCCCCTGTTCCAAGCATTTCCCTCCCACATGCCTGTTGTTCCAGACAGGCTGCCCAGCCTATAGCACTGCCCTCAGCACCTCCAGGACAGCTCCCTGCTCCTCACATGCCAGTGAAAACATGCTCCTGGAGCTCTTGGTGGGTCACTCCCAGAGCTGCAGAGGGCTGGAAGGCCATGGAATTCCTTCTGGGATGCTGTGAGCAGGTATTTTCTCCCCTGAGCAGCAGGGCTGGCCTTGGGCACACAGGGGCACCCCTGGGACATGGCAATGGCCAAAGACCCCTGGCCTTGCAGAATACAGGGGTTTTATCCTTGGTTCCCACTCTGGGAGGGAATGCCCTGTGCTGGAAGCACACCAGGCATCTTGTGAGGCTCATGTCCCATCCTGCCAGGCTGCAGGACCTCTCTTGCCCCATGGAAACACAAAATGTTGGCCCCAGGGGGACCACTGGTGCCCTTACCTGGAACACAGTCAGGAGGGACTGAGGGAAGTTGTCAAATGTGCTCCTCCTGGTCTGCATCTCATCAAAGTTAAACTTGCCCCCAAAGAGCTGCATCCCCAGGAGAGAGAAGATGATGATGAAGAGGAAGAGAAGCAGCAACAGGGAGGCAATGGAGCGGACTGAGTTCAGGAGTGAGGCCACAAGGTTGCTCAGGGAGTTCCAATACCTGGGAGAGAAAATAGAAGCAGTTAAAACTCCTTCAGTTTGAGACAGGTGCTCCTGGAGTGCACAGGGTATTGGCTCAGGCTGCCTTCTGTGTGGAGCAGGCATTTGCAAACACCCTGTTAGGCAGTGAATCATTGATGTGCTTCCCCAAGATAACGAGACCTACTGCAGCTAATGAGTAATTTCACTACCCCACGTGTACATACACAATTCCCTCCACCCCCCACTCCACACACACACACCCAGAGGAT
The DNA here is from genome assembly GCA_013389925.1 of Aegithalos caudatus. Classification (NCBI taxonomy): domain Eukaryota; kingdom Metazoa; phylum Chordata; class Aves; order Passeriformes; family Aegithalidae; genus Aegithalos; species Aegithalos caudatus. Next base: position 2,051,733 of record WEIU01019290.1, read on the forward strand.
TATTACAGCACTCTCCAGCTAAGGCTCTGCACATCCTATATCAATATACAGTGATTAGTTCTTGCTGCTTCAGTGAGTTACATTCTAACCAACCTCATTACAACTCTCACAGATGTTATGGCAGCCAGAATACCTCACTCCAGAGAATGGCCTGTAATAACCAACAAGAACAGATGGGGAAACTGTTTGGATGCAAATACAAACTTGCCCAAAATTTGGAGTGTGTGAGGATGTGCTTGGGCTCACTCACAGAGAGGTTGCTGAGCTCTCTGGGATTGGCAGGAATGAGAAAGATCAATGCTCCTTTTACAGGGACCCTAAAGCAAACTCTGCATCTACATTTGGAACAGCACAACATCACTTTTTTGGTTTTCAAACCTACTCTACTCCTTCAAATAGGCTGCAGAACATTTTCAAATGGCTTCATTGAGGACACAGGACGGTTAAGACCTGTTCTCCCAGTGTACTCAAGCTTGTGCCCGGCCCAGACTCATGCAGGATGCAGGGAGAGGATCTCCTTGCCCTTGTGGCTCCACTTTAGGGTTCAGAGAGATGCCAACAGCATGTTTGCTGCAGCATGCAAGTTTGCAGTCTTTGCCAGCCTGCAGAGTAGTCACAAGCTGGAAAGAGGCTTTAGAAAAAAATTCTAAAGGATTCACCACATGACCCATGAAGCAACTTCCACTTTGGTCTTGCATCTACTCAGTCACTCCTGATCCACTGCTGAGCTGGCCATGGGCTCTTCTCTTCTGTGCTTTGAGGCTGGCACAGCTTTCAGATTGGGCTGGAGATTTGCTGTCCTCTTCCTATCACCTCATTTTTAGCAAAGCCTCAACAGCTCTGACAGCTCTGCAAGCCAGCAATGTCTGCCTGAGCTCTTCCTTCAATTCCTGCCCCATGCTTTGAGGGTCCACCAGTGCCCTCCAGCCCCTTCTCCCAAAGGCCACAGCTTTGAGCATTTCTATTCTCAGAGAACTCTGCCTTTCTAACCATATTTTCCCTGAGGACAAAATTCCAGGTAAAAAGGATGGCAGAATGATGCTCTGGCTCTTTTGTGGAAGCCTTATCCTTCAACCCATCATTTTTGTTCTGAAGGTGGTATATATATTCATCAGATTCAAGGGCTCTTAAAATCCTAGTTAAATTAACACATTTAAAACATTGTTCTAAAAGGAATACTTTCCTTGTCCTGTGGAAGGCAGAGTGCCTGAGCAGCCCAAGCACTTGAGGAAGATTGCTAATCTGATCTGCAGAGGGGACATCACCATGTCCTCTCCAGTTCAGCAGAGGGCTCATCTCCAAGGACTGAGCTTCAAAGAGAGCTGTGATGTTTTCCCTCCAGCCCAGCCTCAGCACTTCAGAGAAAACTAGGATGCTTTAAAGTTTAACTGCAATTAAAGGGATGAGCAATGAAAAAACTACAGAGCAAAGGTAAGGGCATGGAGGCTGTGGGCTCAGTGCCACCAGACATCCACAAGGAATGTGCAATGTAACAGCTCCCTGTGCTTGCAGTTATGCTCACAGCTCACATCCTTTCACACTTTGGAAAGAAGGGAAAGTGACACAGGAGAAGGGAAAAATTCATCCTGATGAAAGTCAAATGAATTCAACATCCTCAAAGCAGAGGTTGATGGGCTCCAGAATATCTCCAAGCCCTCTGATGTCAGCCAGGACACACATTTTCTGGGTCTTTCTAGCAGTACCCTTAAGAAGCAGCAAAGTTGTTATACATCTGAACAGTCCCATGACTCAATTTGAGTTTAAAGGCCTTGCTATCTCAGCTCACAAGTGTGCAGACTTCTATCAGCTCTGCATTTCTTACAAATGGCTCAATACCTGGGATTCAGATCCTTATATAAGTATCAAGCTTCAAGCAATTAACTGAGATGGCCTGGTGGGAAGATTAGTGCTGTTTTATCTAGCTAGAAATACAGTACCACTAGAAAAGTAAATAAACCAATCAGGAAAAGGAAAAAAAAAAAAAAAAACAGCAGAAAAAGGAAAAAAGAGAGGATAAGAAATGCTTGACTGATTAGGATGTGAAAATAACAATAGATTTATCTCAGGATCCTAGAAGCCTGACTGAGGTTACCATCTGTCACATTTGGTGGTTGCAGAACTGGCATGAACTCCCTCAAAGTGAGATCTGGGATAACTCAGGGAAACACAAAGGGGTTTTTGTCAGCAATGGTTGAAACCCAGACAAAGAAGAAGGGACTCACTACTTCATCCTCCCTGGTTAACACCTTACTACAAAGGAAAAACCAGCACTGGATGCTGGATGCAACAGGAGGTTTTGGCCCAGGCAGCTTTTAGTGAATGAAAGCTCCAGAGTGCTGCTGCCTCAGATTGCTGGGGGAATGGATGTGCCTCTGGTCAGCTCCCACTGCAGATCCTGAGCCCTGAGGGGCAGGGAATGAGGCTCTGCCAAGCCCCAGGTGAGCAGGACCTGGCTGTGGAGGGAAGGTGCAGAGAGCTCAGGTGGTCTGTCCAACACCTCACACAATAAATAACCTGCTGCAGAACTGGATCACAACTTCACCTGTGCTGCTCTCCATCCCCTCCCACTGCATCTTTATAATCACATCTCTGGCAATCACTGATGCAGGGCTTAAAACAGCAGCAACAGCTGGCACACTCATTACTGGAAAGCTTCCCACCCTGTTCATCCAGCATAAAACCACTTTGACAGTGATTTTTGACAGAAGGTACAAAAAACAGGGCACCCCCTCTCTCCTCCCCACAATTAACAGTGATTTACCTAGTGGCAGGATTAGGTATAGAACATCGAATTTCTGTAAACTGTTGCAAACTATATGATTTATTTTTTAAACACAAAGGACTATAATACATATAAAGCAGCTATTTATAATGAGAAAATAATCTGTCTTCTCATAGCAAAGTGAAATGTTCTGCAAAGCACTCTAAAAATTAGGGAGAATAAAACAGATTACATTGTCTGCTTGTCTAATGTATTTATAATTTTGGAAGAAATGTTTTGTCTTGAAATTCTAAATGGTGTTTCTAAAATGATACATTGTTCATCTGATGGTGTCTTTATTTGTGTATATTCTATTATGGAGCTATACTTGTGTTTCTTATAGAATTGTATCATCTTGATGACCCAGAATTTGTTTGTGCACGGTGTTTACCATGGAAAATCAATGCAAATATATAAAGAATAGAATATCTACTGGTATATTCTCACCAGAGTAATCTTCCTGCTTTGTACCTTTTTAATATCCCAGATTCTCATTATTTTCACCTCCCCTGTATGCTCATGAATGGATATTTGATATAAAACACAACCCTATCATTCCTCCTGCCCCTCCCAGCTTTCCAGTGTTGTACCTTTCTGAATTATCTTTACACTCAGGTGGGGCATTCCACCAGTGCTGATAATGTCATTAAAAAATCCTTGGTGTATTTAGAGCTGAGGGAACAATAGAAAAATTTGTAATTTACCAGAGGAGGTAAAAGTTTGGCTTTAAAATATTCTGTCCTGCAGTAAAGCATGAGTGAGCCTAAAACACTGCTCTGGAGGCTCCTGTTAGGGCCTTCCACATGAGGGTGAACTTCACCCACAGAGGGAAGAATTATGAAGAAAAGCATGAATAATTACAAAACATAAAAATCTGAAACTACTGCAGCCTACTTGTCAATATTTTAGGAACAGGAAAGAAAGAAAGATCTGATTAATACATTATGCATCTTGAGTTCTTCCTTAGCTCTGTGCTTTACACACAGACTCACGCTCAAATTGCAGGAGACATATTCCAGGTAACACTTTTTCCAGGAAAAAAAAATTGTATTTTAATTGTGCTGCAGAGTGGAGGCAAATGTAACCAGTCCCACTGCTGACTGGCTCCATCATCACATTTCTGCCAGCAGCTTTAGGAATATCTGAGTACTCCACTAGCTCAGTATTAAAGTATTAATGATATTCTCTCAGAGTTTGCCTTCCTATTAGAGAATTCTCTCAGCTAGCTTATATATTTCATGTAGGAGTGGAGACATGCCTTGAAAAAACAATGACCTCTCTGGGATGCTATGCTGAGGCTCATGCTTTTGTAGCTGTTGGTGTGGTGCCCTGGGTGTATCTGATTACCCAGGGCCTGAAACAGCTACTGCTCTCCTCAGAAACCAGGGGCTTGGGAATGGATAGATCCAGGAAAAACAGCCCCAGCCCTGAGATCCCCACTAATTCTGAAAGAGCAAAGATGCCTTTCGTGCTGGAAACTCTTGTTTTCCCTCTCATTCCCCTCTGGAAGGTTTTCCCCTCTTCTATGGTCACACATCCAAACAGACCATTGCTTTCCCCCTTTTGGAATAGCTGTAGGCTTGCTTTGGCCTCTCTCCCTGAGACTGTGAACTGATTTTCTGTCTCTGCCATCTGACCCTGAGATCCATCCATCCTGCCAGAGATCTGAGGCTCAGAAGCTTTCAGGACAAATCTTGTAAGATTCTCAAGTCCAAGCCTGTTGGTTTTTCTCTGCCTCTCAGCCATCTTGACTATCTTCCAGTTTTGGACTTGTTTTTCTCATGTGCTGTGTTTTCTATCCCCAATTTGTCAGAGATTTCTTCTGGCAGGGGGTGGGGGGCGTTACAGTAATTGTAGGGACATTTTCATGGCTGAGCATGCAGAAAAAGCACTTTCACCACCTCACTCAAACTTTTTGTAAGGTGCTGACTGGTGCCCACATGGGAAAAGGCAGACCTTGTGCTACCTGGGGCAAGAGCCTGGGCACATTTCTTTGGAAATGGACACATTTCTTTCTCCTACAAACTTCCCTCAAGCTGAAAAAGCCCTGCCAAACCAAGCTGGTGTTTTGGAGGTACCTGGCTCAGCAAGCAATGGCTGTTTAACAGCTATCACTGTGCCTTTATGTAGAGAGAGAGGAAAGAAAGAAAAGGGAAAAGAGGAGATATTGGAAGCTGGAAAAAGCCTGCTTTCTTCATGAAGTTGCTGCTTTGTGATGGGCTCCTTGGAAGGGGAATAGCTGGCAATACCCTCTGCCTGTAGCTGCAGGTGTTGGCACAATCTCCCACTCAGGTCACTGTGGACTCTACTGCAGCTGGCATGGGCTCCTCAGCCCAACGCTGTTTTAGCTCAAGGCAGCCTTTCAGGCTCCCCTGTGTCACCAAAAAGCATCAGAGGAGGTGACAAGGCTATCTGCTGTTCTGGTTTTCTTTGTCTTTTGCAGAGAACTGTAAGAGCCTGAGCTCTTCACAATATTCCAGGTTTCAGCTTAACACTTTCCATGCTATCAGGTGTCTCCAGCTGAGTGTGCCAGACTCCTCACCACTCACATCAGGGATGGGTGTCCATTCTGTACAGCCCTCCCCACCCTGTGTCTGACTTCAGAAGATTAATGCCTTCAGTTTTATTTCCCTGTATCCCAGGTTCTGTGGTGCCCAGGGTGCAGCTCTGAGCTCACAGTCAGGGGCACTCAGCTCTGCACACAGCAGGGACACAAAACAAATCCTTGTCCTGCTGCACTCCAAGGACAACTTTCAGCCCCAAAGCACAAACAAGGGTGGCTGGAGGGAGGAACAAGAAGGATGGGAGCTCACAGCCTGGAGCTGGAATGGGACAATTCAACCCCAAGGTGCAAATGGACCAAAACTGATCAAAGTGTGAGACCTGGTGACCATTTGTCCATTTTGTGACCATTTTGGGTCCACCTTGGGTGTAGCCCTGGTCAGGCCCTGTCCTGCCCAAGATGTACCCTAAAGGCCTTTCAGTAAATCCCTGTTTTATTCCCCAGCTCTGTCCAGTCTCTGTCCCAGCTCAGCCTGTCCAAGATGAGGACTGTCAATCTAGCCCTCTCACTACATAATTAGCTGTAGAAAAAGTGAAAGCAAACAGGAATGTGAGTGACTTGCACCCAGCCCCAAAGAAGCAATAAAGTACCTTGTGATTTTAAATATCCTCAGGAGCCTGACACATCTCAAAACCGAAATGCCCAGGGGTGACATGATCTTTGTCTCCACCAGGATGGTCTCCAGGATGCCTCCACACACAATGAAGCAGTCAAAGCGATTGAAGAGGGACACAAAGTAGGCCTGGAGACCGAGGCTGTACATCTTCAGCAGCATCTCTGCCGTGAAAAGAGCTAGCAGCACCTTGTTGGCAGTGTCTCATGGAAAGCAAAAACAAACAGATCAAGGAAACTTAGCCAAAAGATCATCACAACTAATCACTGGCCTGTGCTAAGAAAGCATTTAAAGGATCAGTCTTAAAAGTTCACTTTGTGTAAGCTTGGGTCAAAGAATGAACTTGAAAAGCGTGGGCATCTCATTCACAGAAATGTTTCAGCAAGAGGGTTACAGCAATTCCTGTGTGCTGCACATGCAGCTGCAATGTATTACACAACCTCCAGTGGCAGGGACACTCCTCCCTGTGCCCAACCTGCCTTCACACCCATCATCTGCAGAGGAGAGTGGGAATAGAAGAGCTGCTGTGCTACCTACTGTTGCTTAATTAAGCTTTTTTCAGCTGCTCTCACCTCCAGAGAGAATTCAGCTGTTCTGCAGACAGAAGAACTTTGCAAATCACTCTTCATCACCTCCCTAATAATTAGAATTTATCCTAAGTGCCGTTTCAGGGGAAACCTTGGACAATGTGGGGCTCCCAGTATCTATCCATAAATTGGGACTCCAGTTGCTGCAAATATAAATTTGGCATAAGCTCCTGATTTTGCTGACACCCAATGGAACACAGCTTTGGGTGGAAAGGAGGTATTTACATTTTCCCTGTAACTTCTCCCACCACAGGCAGATAAATTTATTGTATTATTTAGGATCCTCCACAGGCACAGGACTGCTTGGAGCTGTGTACACCCCATTTGCACTGTGTGTTTTAATGCATCAGCTCTTCTCTCAAGCCCCCATTTTTTGACATCTACCACAACAAAGAGAAGCAGCAGCAGCTCCTCCTCACCTTGGACCTCTGTGAGCCAGTCTGGCTGGTTGTAGTGCTCAGAGGCAATGGTGAGGGTGTTGAGGAACACGAGGAAGATCACCAGCCAGTAGAAAACATTGGACTTGACAGCAGCACGGCACTTCCTCCTGCAGAATCGATTCCATCGGCGCCAGTAGCGACTGGAAAAATTGAAGGGAAAGCTCTTTTCAGGGAGGGATCTTTAGGCTATTGCAGCTCTCTGTCAAGGGAGACTCTAGTCTTGATTTATTGCTCAAGAATGGCAGGGAGTAACTCAAGCTCACCCTGAGAAACACTCTCTCATCTCAGTCGACACTTGTGAACATCCCTCCCATGGCTGTAGGAATAAAGTTTGTCCTAAACCAATTTGCAAGAGCTTCAAGCAATATCTTATTCTGAGTAAGGCATCCACTGCAGAAACCCCAAGAGATTGTTTTTTTAGCTCAGTTGCCACAAAAAATAAATATTCTCCTTGTACTTGATGCTTGTGGCCTGCAATGGCATCTTGCCCAGCCTTGGGATAGTCAATAGAAGGATACTCTATCACATGGAGCTGAAGGATCAAGTCTTTGGAGAGGTGAGGTCAAATAAAATCTAAAGAACATTTCCAGAATTCAGCAACACTCAGGAGTAAGCCCTGACAAGGGCTAGTTCTGGAAAAAAAAGCCCAAACTTAGGGGACTTCAGCATCTCACCTTCATGCCTGGAACTAAGGGTACCATTTGCTAATCGAGAGAGTTTTTAAAGTTTGCCTTCCATGAACACATCCCCTTGTGTCACTGATTTCTCAGGGTAATTACTAACCACAGAAGATATTTAAAGCTAATTACACACCTCCTACTCTTCAGAATTTAACTTGCATAGCAACCAGTTTCCAGGCAACACTTGCCACTGTATAATAAATCTAATAGTTTTATATAGATACTACATACATATGTGTGTGTGTCTGAAGTGACACACACATACACCATGTTACAGGACAAAGAATTTTGCTTGGCTACTCTTGTCCTGTGTATAATTTGCAGTGGGAAATGAGATCAGGGTTCTCACCCACAGGAACTAAAGCCAGACCATGTAAATGTTCACAATGTGAACAAGAATTTTGCAACAACATTTTAGCAGGTGGTCAAATCTAGGGTGTTTTACCTATGCAATTTATAAAGGCAGCCAGTCTATCACAAACAGATACATTGTGTGTTTTGCAGTGGATTTGGGACAAGAAATAATCTTCCCATCTTCCACAGTGAGCACCACACTTAGACATGAACGTTGTCATTGAACTCTTTGCAGTCTCCCATGTTTTTGTGTGTGTACCTGTGCACAAATGTGCATGCACATGACAATGGGTGGTGTTTTCTGTGCCTGCACCTACACTCTTTACATGGGGATGTCACATATGTGCTTCCCAAATTGACATTACTCATTGCTCCTTAAGTAAGCAGAAGGACTCAGTTCTGCACTTGGTCCAGTTATTCTGAAAATTCATTTAGTATTTCATAGAACTGACTTGGAATTCAGGGTTATGGAGGCAGCTGAGCTCCTAGCAAAGGGGTAGAAAGGGACCTTAAGTTCCATGAGGTCAGTCAGCCTCTCAGAGAAACCCCAGAAATAGCCACCTTGGGACTGCTTCACTTTTCCAGAAGCTCTGAGTCAACAGAAAACCAAACACCCCCAGAGAAGCTTCCCATGTCCCAGGGTGAATGGGAGAATTTCACAAACACTTGTAATCTTTACAATCAGTTGAAATCTTTACAATCAAGCAAAGCAGAGAAGTTCAGCAAAAGAGAACCTTGGGCTGACAGGGTTGATATTGATGGGTGTAGTGTAATTAATTGGTTGAAGCAGCTTTTTATTTCTAATTTTATATTTTGAGATTCATAGGTAGCATAGATAGGTACTACAGTAGTCAGGAGTCCCTGTGCCTTATTTCAGTGTGAAACTAAGAAAAAGTTTATTACTAAAATCTGACAGATTTAGCAGGATCTCCTGGAATCACCACTGCATCCCAACCATGCTGGTGTAAACCACTTCAGAAAGGAACAAAAACAGCAGAAAGGAGGAAAAGCAAAAGCCAGTTTTACTTACCTAAATTTTGATTTTGAGATCCGATGCCTGAAAGACAAGAATTGCCATTAGAGTCTGAAGCTGTCCCACACCTCCCAGACTTTTGTGAAAATAGCAATAGAAGGAAACAAAATTAAGCTCAATGCTTTTTTTAAATCCATGCTGTTTTCCCCTTGCATCTGTTTAAGTCAATGTAGACACTGGGCATGGCTAGAATTAAAACCAAATCTTGTGTTTTGGTGGGACTCATGAAGCAGAAGTCATGCTGTGGGATTCTACCTCCCATAAATGTCAGTGAACTCTAAAACTGCTACCAAATTTATTTCTCAAGTATGACTAATTTTTTTTAGTCATTTTTTTAAATATAAAAATACATATGACTTTATACAGACAGACTTGTTGCTTTCACATATCACCTGTCACTTCAGGATCTATAAGCACATTATGAAATAATAATGGTGAAAATAATGCTTTTTTCAGTAATTGAAGGAAAAAAACAGTGCCTAGGAAGCATTTTCAAACTTAGATACTAACACTTATTTGCCTTGGTTATCTATGTAAATTGGTTTGCATTCAAACGGGTCTGTACAATAATAGATTCTGTTGTTATCAATGAAATTTTGAGAATTAAGCATTCCTGAAAATTTGGACATACTCCCACTGTTTAAATATCTAATTCCATGCATTTGGATTCATTCACTAAATAAGCTCATTATTCTTTTATGAGAAGTCACAGGCAAAGCTAGAAATAAGCCCCAGTTCTTAAACCCCTACCTTGTTCTGCTTGACACATGTCCTGTGAGGCTTTTGAACACTTTGGCTGTGTTTTGGTAAATCCATGATGGTGCACAGAGGGAAATAAATGTATGTGGATACAGTGGGGTGAGTCAGAGGTGACTTAGGAAGCTGCAAAATCTCCTACCAATAGCAGCAGGAAGGAGAATCTGGGGAATGACTAGGAAAGGAGTATTTCTGCTGGGATGAAGCATTCCTTAAGGTTCCCTCTCAGAGGGGAAAGTGAGTCACTGCTGACAGAACTCAGCAGAGGCCTTGCTGCACTGCCCTAAAATTGGATTCAGGGTTAGCAGAGAGGGGAGAATGTGGCTCTCCAAGCACCTGACACTTCTGATGTGGCAGCCTTAGCAGTGGGGCTGTCCCTGCCTGAGGACATCACTCACTGACAATCTGTGCTAGCTCAGGTCCCTGAGGTGGAGCAGGTTTTACTCAGGGGGACTTCTCACCACCAGATGGGCTCAGCCAAAAAAAAAAAAAAAGGGAAAAAGCCTTTTCCAGCTTGTCCAGGTCACACTCTGGGCAGCTGTGAGGTTACAGACTTGTTCAAGGCTCTTGAAGAAGGAGAAATAATGCACTGGCAGAGCAGGATGCTAAATTGTGCTGCAGAGACAAAGCAAGCTCTAACAAGGGTGCCAAGTGAAGCACCTAAAAAACACATCCTTAATGTTAAAGCTATTCCTGCTTCTCACTGAGAATCCTGGCTTGATAATCACTACCTACAGACTGCAATGGAGCAGATTTAGAGGCAACAGGAAAGAAGGTTCAGAGATGGGAAGTGAAAAGATGCAAAAATCACAAGGAAGCAGAACGCTGAGCACTGGAAAGGAGGTGGTGAGGATTTTGATAGGAATAGTTTGGCAGGGACAGAGGGGGAGAGTGAGAGAGCAAAAGAGATGCAAAGGGAAGGACAGGGAGTGTGAAATCCTCTGGTGACCTCTCTGGTTAATGGTTTTCCAGTGAGGCAGCGCTGAAATCTTTCATTTATTTAAGAAAAAGAGATGCAGCAGGTGTAGTACTCATCATGCATGTGATAATTATATCTTTGGAGCATTATGAGCAGCAGCCAAGTGCATTCAGTGCTCCCACAGGTTACCTACAGCCTTCATCCCCCTCCCTCCACCTTGCCTTGCTGCTGTGGCAGAAGGCTTTATCACATGTGGGTGTGCTGTATATATAGAACAGGACAAGGAAGGAGGATTAGATTTATATTTAGAGGTAGAATCAGAGAGTGAAATGGAATTTTGGAAATAAACTGTAAAATAAACGTTTCTGAAAACATTATGCACGAATCTGAAACACGTTTTTCAAGTGACTCTTATGATTAAATTTTTTTTTTCCAGAACTTGAGTTACCAGTGTCACATTAAAAATGGTTTTATGGCATCACTAGGGGCTGTCAAATAGCCCAGAAATTAAAAAAAAAATAAATAAAAAAAATTGCCACAGTAATAATGATACTCCAAGATGGGTTCAGAGTGGAGCAGATTCTCTGCTGAGTTTGGGAGAAAGAGGGTGACTCCAATTGTGTCCAACTCTGGAATGACTTGAGAAACTCTTTAAAATTATAGTACAGGAGCCTAATGAAAACAATATCAGATCACTACTGAGTGCTTTTATCACATGAACCATGTAACTCAGCTTGTCCTTTAGAAAGACAAACACAAAAATCAGAGCTCTACTGTTTGACTAGCTATCTTTGAAATTCTCTAGAACTCCTCCAACCTTACATAGTTGTGTACAACACACAGATAAGACAGTGACATTTAAAGGTTTTTATCAGCATAAACTCTGGATAATCAGCATAACTCAAATGTAATGAGATACCCCACATTCTGAGAAATAAAGTCTTCATTTCCCTGTTCATGGTGGACACCAGAGAAGGCGTTTGTGAAGGATGTGACAGTTTTGGGTAGCAGGGATTGAGGGCTCTGTGGAATTGTACACACAACAGACAACTCTGGAAAAATCCTGTAGGTCACCAAGCATGACACAAAGGCCATATTACAGCTGTTTTCTGGGTGTGGACATTATCAAACATGACCATTATCTAACACTGTGGTCACAACTACTTTTACATTGTATAATCCCAATTTAGAGGCACCCATATCTCCATAGGGACTCACAAAAGCCTTTGGATTGCAGTAAAAGCTGTCAGAAAAAACAGGATCACAGTTTTGTTGTATATATTTGTTATACACAACTTTGGAGAGCATCCAAAGAGCTCCACTGGCCCTATCTTACAGATCTTAGTTCTGTGAGAAGGCAGTGCTGGTGTGATGTGGATTCTGTTTTGGTGCAATGTGGTGCATTTGTGCACTTACTGGGAAGGTAAAAACCTACAGAACAGCCTTAAGAAAATTGGATCCCTCTAGCATAAAATTGAGTGGGTTTGCTATTCAACAGGCTTTCTTACAGGCTGGGAAAATAGGCCAGCATTTAAGCATTCAGTAAATAATCTTGCTCTCCCTGTGGCAAGTCACAGGAAAGGCCTGTCCCAGAGTCTGAAGCAGGAAGAAAATCCCTGTTCCATAAGGGCATGCTATTGTCCTTTAGACACACTCCTAGAGCTGACTGTGAATATTGGAAGCACCTTGCTCATAACAACGTGGAGAGCAGTATCTGACACATGAGGGCTGATCCTGTGAGTTTTCCTGCTGAAGCCAGCAGTGCTTTCAGAGCTTTTGGCAGGCTTTTCTTCCCACTGCTCCTGATGGGATGGGAGCTTTGGTTCCATCCCATCACCAGGAGCCCACCTCCTCAGAAGGTGAGAACCACTGGCAACTACAGCAAACCTGCAAGAAACTTTTACCTTTACCACTGGCTCCTATGATAATTATTTCAAGAACTGCACAGGAATTAACTTCCATGCCAGAAAAGCACCAAAGGAAAGATCACTGACCATTCAGCTGCCAGGGAAACCTTCCATTGCTCATGAATCTTTCAGGACACACTGTTTTCAGTTGGAAAGCCAGTGTAGGTTGTTCATTTTGGTTTATCCTGTTTTATTGTTTGAACTGTCTTTGGTGGAAAAGCAATTGAACTGTCCCCCATATGTACAGAAATCCTGGCCAAGGCAAAAATGCCAAGTGGGTTATTGTTTCAGTGAAAGCAGATAATTTTAAGCTCTCTTTTCCCTTTGAGCTCAAGTGGTTCACTTTTCTATTGAGGCTCTATGGAGCATTAGTTTCCACAAAGGTCTTTTTATTTTTTAGCTAATGCATATGTATAAAAGCAAGCTCTATTGTGGCACTCCAGCTCTGTATGGTTGTATTAGAAAATTCACATTCTGCTTGTATTGGAAGATTATATATGCTGACACCCTGCAAGGAACAGATTACTCCTGATTATGAGCAATAGGAATTCCTCAGCAATCTGAGTCCTGCACAGCAGTAACCCCAGAGGCTCAGGGAAATTACTGGCTATTGGGAAGCCCTGGGTGTGAGAATATCCTAAAAACAGAGCCCCACTGCTCCTGGGTCTGGGTTTGTCCCACTGCTGCCTGCTGCAGAGGAAACTTTGCTTCTTTGTACCCTGAGGCAACAGGTTATGAAAGCTGTGACACATCAAAACAAGATAAGTTCCACTTCCAAATGCTGTCCTTGAGGATTAAAGCTGTTGTGCTCCTACTGCAGGGCAGATGTCAGCCCAGTACAAGGCAACACCATGACAGGAATAATACACTGTGGAAGTTGTGGGATGCTTTCCAGTGTCCTGTGGAAGCCTGCAAAAGCATTTTCAACTTCAGATGCCTGATAAAGTGAATACCCTTAGGAAGTGGACTGTGCTGCTCCACAGCACTCTTCTTGCTGACAGAATTACACCACAAATTATTATGCATTCAACTTTTTTTGTTTTGTTTCAGTTCTACAAAATTGGATTTACACTGCAAGTAAAGAGAGATCAGATGTTAGACTCCTCCTGAAATTCCTGCTGGTTTGGAGGCTGGCATTACTCCAGACAGGACAGTTGATAGAGGCAGCTTCTATAGCATGGATACTAGAGGAAAAAAAAAAAGCATCTTTGAGACAATTTATCAGCAGGCAATAGTTTGTGTTTGAGAGGTACTCTCCTGCTCTCACACAGCATATGTCTCTGTGGAGCTGAGAAAGGCTGTCAGGGAAGATCTCCTTTTCCAAAAGGCACATTTGAGCCTGGCTTCTCAAGCAGATCTTTCTGTCAGTCACAGACCCAGCCTTCCAAAACTCCACAGATTTTAAAAGAACAGAAAGAATGGTGAGTAATTCTAAGTTGCCTTCAATGAAAGAGCTTTTTCTTTCAGTCTCCTGGGCATCTTTTGCCTTTTATCACGGGTGCACTTTGATGGCCAGCTCTGCCTACGGCTGTAATGGTGGTGGTTAAACACCCCAGGCAGCCTGAAGTCAATAAAAAAAATAAATATATTGCATTTGCCTTGAAAGGCCCATGTTGCTTCAGTCAGGTCTGGTTTCAGCCTGCCCAGAGCAGCCTCTGCCCTCTGGGGAAGTTTTTTATAGCAAAGCAGTGGGGACTCATGGCCATGGGATGCTGGTAAAAATAGTGAGGCTCATCTGCAACAGATGAAACTCAGCAATTGAACAAAAATCTTGGTTAACCACTCCAGCTGCAAAAACAGAGAGAGGTGACTGCTCAAAAGGCCAGGCCTAATCTTCAACTGGAGCAAACCAGGATGACATGACTATAATTATTAATGCTAGTACTCAAAATCTAGTACTAGATGAGGAGCCTTTTTAAAAAGCTCAACTGACTTCCCACATGATTTTTTCACTGTTCTTGAACACCAGGACAAATTCTGATTCTTAGTCAGGTTCCCATAAATGAGCACATTCAAATAAATCCTTGGTTATATTTTATATGTTCCAGAAGGAATATTGACCTGCAGGGGGGTTTGAATGAGGACTCAGTAAAAAGAAGAGTACTTAACTCTTCTTGAAACAATGACACTGGTTTCTCTGTCTGCTTAAATGTGTGAAAGAAATCAGAAAGGATTCTAAGCCTCAGAATCAGAGGCAGGTCTGAATTGCCCCATAACTAAGAAATTTGCAGATCCAAAAGTCTGAAAGAAAGATTTTACAAAAGCATTGGCAGCATTGGCAAAATTTGTATCTCACTCAAGAATTTCATATTCAATGATACAGCCATTCATTTTCAGGGAGGAAGGAGCCTATCCATCTCTTAGAGATGAAAAGCAATCTGAGGGAGGCCTTGAGGATCTCAGCTGTCCTTGGGTAAGGACTAAACAAACCCTTCTCAAAAACAGACTTCAATTTGCCACTATACATCACCCTTCTCCAGATGAAGTGAAAAGTGGCAAGGAAACTGTTTATCTCTCTGAATCTTGCATGTCCTGCTCTGCTGAAACTTTGGGCCCTGTCTTAACATTTAAAACAGGAGAAGAAGAAAGGAAACTCTTATTTTGCTGTAATTTTCCTATGTCTTTTCCCCTAAAATATATTGGACTTAGCCATCCCTTCTCCTACTGCCAAATCAGGTTACTGCCATTCTCCCGTGAGCATGCTGGGCTATTTTAAGTAAACTCCACTCTAAGTCATGATTACATTTAGAGTTGGGTTTAACTTCAGCCCTCCTGGCCACGTTCCAGCTAAGATAATTATGTTCTGGTTGCCAAAATTCCCACTGCAGCTTCGGTGCAAAACAAGTTATCCCTCACAGAACCCCTTCAACCCTAGTGCCTGTTGTTTTTAAACACCTGTCACATTTTACCCTGAAGGTGGCTGAACTCTAATGCTGTGCAAACAACCCCTGCATTTACAGTTCATAAAGTGCTTTAGGATCCTTTGGGATGAAGAACATTAAATGAATGCAAGCTGTAATATTAAAAATACATGAAACCTTCGAGGAAATGCTGCCATTCTTTCTGGCACTGTGTTCACACCTGTGAGGGACTTCACTACTCTGACAAATTCCAGGGAAGCCACACAGCAAAGCACAACCAGGCCAGGAGGTTCCTGGAAAGCAGTGGTGACAATTTCCTGACACAGGCAGTGGAGATTCCCTCAAGGAATGGAGATTCCCTCAAGGAATGGAGAGCTGCTCAACCTCATACCAACAAAGAGGGAAGGCTTTGTTGGAGATGTGAGGGCTGGGGTCAGCTTTGGCTGCCACTCTGGACCAGATGAGCCAGGGTGGTCCCTTCCAGCCTGTCCCAGTCTGTGATTCTGTGAACCACAGCTGCAGGATAAAGATGGTTCTCCAAAGTGGATCCAGCTGATGCTTCCTGTACTGCACCAAGAGCACAGGAAACTTGCTGGGGTGCCAAAGAAAGGGCTCTGAACACATCTAGCCTGGCTCCTGCAGGAAAGGGTTCATAATCCAAACTAAAAGGCTCAGCAGGTTCCCAACAGCAGGCAGGTGAAGGAGAGCAATCACAAATAATTTCTCCTGGGGCTTGTCACTGACTGACTCTTAAAGGAAAGCAGAGATTGAAATTACAATATATTCCACATACCACATCTTTTACTGCAGATCACAGAGTCACACTGAATTGACTAGGATGGAAAAGATCTTTGAGATGGAGTCCAATCTCTGACTAAACACCTCTTTGCCAGCAAGACCACATCACTCAGTGCCACATCCAGCCTTCCCTGAAACACCTCCAGGGATGGTGACCCCACCAGCTCCCTGGGCAGCCCATTCCAATGTCCAGCCACCCTTTCTGTGAAGAACTTCTTCCCAATATCCAACCTAAACCTCCCCTGGCACAGCTTAAGGCTGTGTCCTCTTGTCCTGTTGCTGCTGTCTGGGAGCAGAGCCTGAGCCCCACCTGGCTGCTCCCTCCTGTCAGGGACTTTGAGAGTGACAAAGTCTCTCCTGAGCCTCCTCCTCTCCAGGATAAACACTCCCAGCTCCCTCAGCTGCTCCTCACAGGACTTGTGTTCCAAACACCCTCACCAGCCTTGTTGCCCCCAAGTCCTTCCTGAACTGAGGGGCCCAGGGCTGGACACAGCACTGGGGGTGCAGCCTCAGCAGTGCCCAGGACAGGGGACAATCAGTGCCCTGCTCCTGCTGGCCACACCATTCCTGATCCAGGCCAGGTGCCAGAGCCTTCCTGGGCACACCCTGGCTCTTGTTCAGCTGATGCCAGTCACAACCCCAGGTCCCTTTCTGCCTGGCCACTGTCCAGCCACTCTGTCCCCAGGGATTTTCCCGGATCCTCCTTTTGGCTTTTTAGGGATGGGTGTCACATGGTCCAGCTTCCAGTCACCTGGGACCTCCCTGGTGAGCCAGGGCTGAAGATAAATGATGGAGAGAGGCTTGGAGAGCTCTTCTGCCAGCTCCCTCATCACCCTAGGATGGATCCCATCCTGTCCATTCAACCCAAGGGCTCAAGGCAGCTCCAGGATAGGACAGAGCCTCAAAATACTCCAGTGTGGTACCAGCTACAGCACTGACATGTTTAGCTCATGTGTCAAGGAAATTTGGAGGGAATAACGTATTGCCCCACTGCATAAAGTCCATTCTTGTTTAAGTAATGCAAAAGGGAATAAAGGACTCCTCTTGCCTATACTCACTCTCTGTGAGGCTAAAAAATACATCATATATGATGGCATTTCACAACTGCTATCTCACACATTCCTCAGCATCTCCACTAATTACAGTGGTGTAATTTCAAGGAGGCATTAATCCCTCCTAATTGTTGCATTTCTTTGTCACTACAGTACTCAGTTCAGCATCTGAAGGGTGTAATTCAGTCTGCAGGATGGGAGTTACCCTCAATTTCTATTACAAGACAGTGTAGTGTGTCCAAGAATCTCTAGAAAAATTAAAATAGACTAGTCATTTCCACTCTTCAGTCTACATATACTGGTTTTGAAAGTCTATCACCAAGGAGGAATTTAAAAATAAGAACATTGCTATTCACCAGTTCCTCTTTTAGATATCATGCACAACTAGATCTGCTTATCCTGGGCCCTCTGTCCCTTATTTACACATGTGTGAAACAAATTATTTCCTAATGTCCAGAGGGAGTTTACATCACAATTAAGACAAAAACCTGGATTGAGAGATCTTCTTTGGCCTCTCCTTTCACCCTGTTGGGGGTGGACAATGTTGGGGGTTGGATTTGTTTCCTTTGTGCTTGTGGAACTTCCTTACCAGTGGGTTGCTAGGGAACCAACTGCTGGATGCTTATGGGTGCTTGACCAAAATAAAAAGGTGGCCAAGCATGAGTTTTGGGGCTGATATTTTTTGATAATGGGCCATTAATGCTCACCAATGACATGACACAATACATCATCATTGTGAGATGCTCCATCCAGTGAGGGGGGCTCCAAGCATTCCTACCTGGATAAAAGTGAGATGTGGGAACACCAGGACATTCCTGTTTTCCACTGGATTCCCAGAGGAAGACTGGACCCATCTCACCACCACTGGACTTTCTTCAGGACCATCTCTGCTCCACAGAACTGTGTCTGTTACTCCAGGAGGATTCATCTGGACTGCTTCTAACACCCTGACCAACAGGGTGTCAGGTCATGTTCCTGACTCTCTTAGGGTTTTCTAAGGTTTTTGTTTGTTTTGTTTGCCTGTCTTCCTGTACTACTACATTTATATTTTTAATATTCCTAGTAAAGAACCATTATTCCTACTCCCAAATCTTTGCCTGAGAGCCCCAAATTGCAAAATCACAATGAACCGAGGGAGGCGGTTTTCCGTTCTCAATTCAAAGCGACCTTCCAGCTTTTTTCTGGCAGACACCCATCCTTTCAAAGCCAGGACACACCCCCGTGGGTTGTGCTCCCCCTGGAAGGGCTGTGCCGTGCCCTGGCAGTGCCCCCAGCCCCAGCAGGGGCTCGGGGTGCGGGTACTCACGCCAGCCGCGCGCCGCAGTTCTCCCCTTCCATGTCGGCTCCCGGGACGTTGTCGGTGTTCACGGACTCGGTCTCGCTGGTGGGCATGCTCACTGCAAGGGTCAAAGGGAGGAAAAAGAGAGGGGGGGCCATTAGAACCTGGCACATCTCAGTGAATGCGTGGCTGAAGGAGCTGAAAGGACTTTTCTTGGTGAAAAGGCCCTCAGCTGCAGCTCCTGAGGATTTAAGGATTTGCCAAGCAAGCCTCCCTGTACAGAGCAGGTGGGGCAGGTAGGCTTCAGGGACATAAAAGTCACTCAAATGATAAAGAAAAGGGAAGAAGCAGCTGGTCTCCTTCTTTCAGAGTCAGTTCCTGGAAATTTTAGGAATGAGAACCACTGCAAAGTAAAAAAACCTGACAAATCCAACAAGAAGCTTTTGTATGATTCCACTGAACATCTTAGAAAAATGGCTCTTTACCTGCAGCAGCCCAACCACCTCACTGCCCTTTCTAATCTTTTGTGCAATGATTAGGATACAAATAAAAGGTACCAGGATCAAGCTGCATGCAGATAAACAGCTTCTGTTAGCCTGACAGCAAATATCACATGAAGAATACTGATGGTTCATCTGTCATTTACTAACCACAAATGTGACCCAACCTTATTCCTAGAAACTGGGCCTGGAGGTATAAGAGAGAAATCCAGACTCTCTGACCCACTCAGATATTACCAACAAAGGAGCTAATGAATATGGACTATGGTGCAGCTTTATATTGACTCTCACAGCTAAGAACTGGACAGAACCTTCCAGGCTTTTACAGAAGCACCATGGAACAAACATCAAGTGAAAGCAGTCTTAGGTGTGAACCTCTCTCATCCAGATTCAAGAACCTGCTTCTAGCTGTTATCAAAGCTCAAGATTTTATTTGCTTCTACAGACCATAAAAAATCCCTCAAACCCACACCATTTGCAATTCCCCAGCTGCTCACAGCTCCTGCATAAGCTCCAATCACTCTTTATATATAATCATTCAGTTAAAGGTAGGAAAATGGATAGGATTCAATTTGTGTCCTTTTCCCTCCTGACCCCTTTTGGAATACAGAAAACATAGGAAAAAATTACACTTAAGACTGAATGATGGAGGAGTTAACCAGATCTCCCAGGAGCTGGTAAAACTTCAGAACATTATCTCTATTAGCTGTTGGGTACATATCTCAGATAAGGCTTGACAGCACGTGCTGTTAGCTGTTGGAGAGATTTCTGATAGGAATATGTAACTCAGTGGTAAGAATATGTCTATTTGTGTGCCATTGGTGCAAAGTGAGCCAATGTAGAAGAAATAAGTTCTGCATTTCAACTGGGCAGATGCTCATGGGGCAATGCTCTTCTTTCAGGGTCTAAAAAGACATCAGAAGGTCCTTTCAAAAATGTTCTGGGTTACTGCTTTGAGAGCATTATGGTAGAAATGTCCCTCAAAATGAACTATTCTTCCTTCATCCCATCACAACAATTCACATACCTCCAACACACTTCTTGGGAAATCTAAAGTTCTTGTACTGTGTCCTTAGGACCACACAAAATAATGGACTCTCTAGCACCCTTGACAGAACTATTAAATATTGTACTCTAATGGTGCCTGCTCCTTTATGAAGACAGATGTTTTAATAATCTTGTCTATTTGGAAAGACAAATTAAGGAATAAACTGAATTCATGTTCTGATATACATGAAACAAGTAAGCTATGAGAAAAAAACAACATTCATAATAATTTTTTTTTTTTNTTTTTTTTTTTTTTTTTTTTTTTTTTGTCCAGAGTAAGCCCTGCAGGAATAAAACCAAAATGCTGATATTTCACAAGTCAGTTTGGAAGATGAGGTAAAACACTTTCAAGACATATTTGAGCTTATTTGCAAATGGAAAACAATTTTGAAGACATTAGCACGAGATTGATTCGCAGGGAAGCTCATTATCCTGAGTGCAAGAAGAGGACACTGCACAAGCAACAGACAAGGCCAGGCACACACATGCAGGAGAACACAAAGCTGATTTATTGGCCAGCCTGCACACAGACACACAGACACACAGACACACAGACACGTGCAGTGTGGACACAGAGTGCAGGGGAACATTACCATGGCTTTCTGTGGAGTGACTAAACCAAGCAAACTTTCCTTTCTTCTCATCAGGCAAACCAGCTGGAGGGCTTCCTTTCACAGACAAGATGGTCAGTGTCAAGTACCAGGAACAAGACATCAACAGAGAACATGCAGCCAGTGACAGGCAAAAGAAAAAAACAAGGAACTCAGCTTACACATGATATCCACTTCTGGCTGAAAACTTAATCATGTGAGTTAGAAAGGCAAAATGCAAAACAAAGGTACATAGAGGTATGAAATACCACTAACAGATCAGACCACAACTCTCATTTGCTTTCTGTGTTGTCCTTTTATATCTGGCTCTTGAGAACATGAATTTAATGAATTTAAGCTTAGGGGTCATATCCAAGAGACATCTTAGAGTGTATCTTATACTTCCCTGGCCTCACTGCTGCAGAAAGTCAAACTCCAGCAAAGTGAGAGGTGCAGGGCTCCATGGGCTGCAGAGACCCCATGGATCACTTTGCTGGCACCACCTCACAGGAGCTCATTACCCTGTCCTACAATGTTTAGGACAATCAGAAGCATTAGGGTGGTGTGAAGTCAGAGGAATGATGGTCTAGAGGATAAAGGTCAGGACAGAGGGGGCATTAGGGCTGAGTTCCCCATGTGCTCCCAGGAGCACAATCTCTTTACCTGGCACCTCACACCACCTTCACTACCACGGGACAATCACTGTGCAGTGCTGCAAGGCTCATCCAGACCACTTAACAAAACCAGAAGGGAGAAGGTGCTGCAGAAGAGCTGTGCATAAACTGGGGCTGAACATGAGAGGAAGCAGACCAAATATAGCCCAGATGGCTTTCTTATCTGACTCAGTTCTCAGAGAAGCCAGACCCTGTGCCCACACCCTGGCTCCAGTCTAGAAACCAGGCAGGCATTTTTTGCAGCCCGGGTAATTAATTACTGGAGCCATGTCCCAAGAATGCTGGTGGTAAATCCACCACAGGAATGTTTTAATCAGGAAGAGATGTTTTTTCCAAATGGTGGGCACAAGTCCAGACCAGAGTTGTGTTTAGGACCATGGCATACAGACAATGCCATCTCAATGGCCATTTCCTCCCTGTAATTTTGGGAGTTGAGACAAAGGCAAAAAATATGCAAAGGGTGATACAAATCATGGTATCTTGCTTACATAGGACTCTCTCTTTTTTTAGATTTATTATTGCATCCATAACCCACTGGAGTTGATGAAATCTCCCATTAGTTACATATTCTTTAGGTAGCATAAATGGAAATTTTTTTAAAAGGAAGTGAAACAGCTTTTTAAAAGCAGGCAAGTATCTCATGGTTTCAATAGAGTGCAAATCACAAGGACCAATAGGTTTGATATTCTCTCTGCAGTTCCTTTTGATGCCTTTGCACTTCTTACATCTTGCCACAGCGTGGCTCATCACTGAAAGCAGACTTTTACTCCTGGACTACCCAAACTCCAATTTCACATCACTCACACAGCATTCCTGCAGCAGCTAAAGCAGCAACCAAAGCTATATAGCACCTTCCTTAAAAACAAACCTGAAAAATGCTTCGTGTTGTGTTAATTCTAGCTCTGAGAGCTAACAGAGAGAGAAAAATAAGGGCAGAGTCTGCAGCCTGTGCCTGACCAGACAGATGTGCAGGACCCTCTGAGAGCCTCTGTTCCATGTCACTGGCATCAAGCACTGACACCAGCTCTGCTCTTGCACTAACATATGTCCCTCCTCCAACGAAATGCCCCATGGGCATGCCATGAATTATTGGGTGGCAGGTTGCCAAAAGACAGCCAGCCACTGAAACAGAAAGCTGGCACAAACAAATACCTTTCTGTGCACTCCTGAGATGATTTTTCCTTCACACTCCTGGAGAACAATATTTGCTTCCCGGTTCAGAAATATAATTTCCACTGTTGCTTCTTGCATTTATGAAATGCTTGTCATCTTGGCAGTGGAAGTAATTTTAATATTCAGATTTCTTTCCACGCATTATATAATGCTGTCACACTTCTTGCTGAATCTCACTTTAATACTGTGACATTTTGAGACTCAGAGGCAATCATGCCTGGGCAAAGGGTGCCCAATTCCAGAAACACAGACAAAACAAACTTTTCACAGATTTGAATGGGACATGTTACTTCATGACTTTGCAGATCTGTGCATTACCTATAAAACTGGTTATATTGGAGGCTACTCACATTGTCTGACTTCCCCTCTCTGATTTAGCTGTTTGAGTTAGGCTACAGAGGCAGATAGATTCCTAACACAGATTTTCTGAATGCCATGCTGATGTGCCCCTCAGTTGCATGGACAGGTTAAAAAAGACATTTACTTTACTTGGGTTAGGTACCTGACATGAAACAGTGTGACTACCCAGCAGTATTTACAGTGCAAGGGCCTTGTAGTAGGTTTTCAGATTAAAAAAAAACAACAAAAACAACAATGCATTTGATTGACTTTTATATCATACTCACTCAGACTCTGATTTCTCCAATATGCCAATGTCTACTGGTAATGAATTACTTTGCAAATAATGGGTCCAAGCAACCCCTTTTGCTCAGCCTGGCATTTGAGGTCAGAGGGACCTGAAGTGTCACTTGTGTCACCTTGGCCAGTGCCCAAGCTTTCCTACACACCTGCTCAGTGTCTCTGCCAGGGGAGCTGTAATTGTGCCCTCACCTTGCCAGCCCCTCTGAGAGGTGCAGGTGAAACCCAGCACAATAAGTGCTAAGTACTACAGTCATTACTGATGCTAATGCCTCCCAAGCGGGGCTCTGCACAACTGTAAAGCAAATCTAAAGAGCAAAGCAGTCCTGTGAATTCTCCAGCTGGGATTTAAGACTTCTTTTCCCATCAAGCACAACAAGAATGAATTGCAATAGCCAGGCTGCTTCCTTTAGCAGTATGTGCATCAAGTGAATGGCTTTGTCTCCAGTAAAATCCTGCTTCCCGTGGTGCTTTTCATGCCCATCATTTCATGAATGAGTCTATGGGCAGCTGTCAGAATATCAGGTGACTCCTATTTTTTTTTTTTTTTTTTTTGGTGGAGAGCTCTCATTTTAATTAATATGTGAATATTGCCTAGCTTTCCTCTGCTGCCTGAAAATGCTGTACTCATTCATCTTACTCATTAATTTAAATAAGATACAGCTTTCATTCTGCTCCATGCATACAGGGCCTTGGGAACAATCAGTGCCTATGCTCTTAAGTGCAGGCAGCATCCAGAAGATAAACTGCAGAGGTAGGACATTAGTTTTCCATAGGTGTCCTGATTTTGTCAGGAAAATATGGTAGATGTGACTGGGGAGTTCTTGAGTGTTTTCTGCTTTGAAAAGGAGCCCTGTGACAGAAAAGCTTTTACAGAAGAAGAAAGAGAACTTGAACTATGTGCAGGATCTTGGTGGTTGCGTGCTTCCCAAACTTAGACAACGTGTCAATAAATCTAGCACAGTAAAAAATACTCAGAAAAAATTGTGAAAGTACTTGGAAAAGTATTTTCTAAGGGCTCAGAGAGCAAGACTCACAATGGCCAATATTTTACACCATATTACATTAAACACATGTAACACAGGCACTTTGCATAACCTAATTTTGGATTATGCACAGATGAATGCAATCACAAGGAGAAGGAAGGATTCACCCTCTCACTGAAGGTCAGCCACAGAGCACAAGGACAGTAATGAAGAGCCATGAAGCAATTACCAATTGCATCCACTTCAGTTAAACAGGAAAAGGCTTTTGGTAAAAACCTCTTTCCACCCATCAGAGGCTCTGTGCAGTGACAAGAGCTGTGATTGCACCAAGCCCAGGCTGGGCCCTGGACTGCATCACAGATGCAATGTAACTCTGAATGGAGCAGCACAAAGCAGGAACATTGCCAATGCTGGGATGGAGTATTGTTTCATCACATGGCTCATTCATAGACAGGTTATCTATTTCACTATATAAACTGCAAAGTATATATTTTATTTATAAAGCCTTGTTTTAACTCGTCCTTTTCCCTTTCCAGAGGGCTACCATATGTCCATACACATGTTGATGGGATATAGCTATGATATAGCTATAGATATACATAAATTCATACCTTACAGAAAGGGGGCAGGAGAGAGAGTGAAATTATTAACTGTGCAGGCCTGTGATTAACACATCTGTCATTACCACCTGCAGATTACTGCACACCTATAAATGCATTACCTTGCTACTAATTCCTGGGATTTATTTGACTGTAACAAGCTCCTCAGCCAGTTTGAACAGCTGCCATTTCCCTTCTTTTTATAGCAATATTGACAATAATATGCTGCATTCCATAAACATTTGTTCATTACAGCCAGTGAGTGGAATGCACATTGCACAGAGGACCAAGCAACAGGCACAGCCAAGCTCCTGGCCCTGCCAAGTGACAGCCTTTGCCAGTGTCACACATGTTCTTCTCTGGATTTGAAAGGAAGAACTTAAAATCTCTTTGCATTTCCTGCCTGAAGGACAAAGCTTGTCTTTGCACAACCTGTGGTAAATATCTCTTGAGCACAGGGCAGCAGGGGACTCACCCAGAAATAGGCTTTGCAGAAAGGATCCTAACTCTCAGCTGCAAAGGGCAGGAGGGGCAGTGTCCCTGGGTAAGTGCTGAGCAAACACCTGAGCCTGCTGTAGGACACTCTGCCTGCAAGGGCAATGCAAGAAACTCTCACAATCCCTGTGGCTGAAGGGAGACAGACTGGCTGGGGCACAGGGTGACAGAGGTGCTGCCAGAACACACCTTGAAAGATGGCTCTCTCCTGAATCCAGACCCTCCTAAACTGATTTTCTTGTCTGATAAATGACTTGCATCATTTGCCTTGCTAGGAGCAACAACTAAGGTGCCAAAGTGCAAGGCATTTATTTGCCAGGACGTGGTTTATAGTGTTGCTTGTGCCAGTACAATACTTTTTAGCAACCTCCCTGGTTCCCCACACATTTCTGAAGCAATTCAAGGATGGACAGACAAAATGAAGGAAAGGCAAAACTACTGAGGATCTGACTCTTTCAACAGCATTTTGAGAACAAATCACAACAGCACATTTGTAAGAGCTCTACAAGCCTTCTCTCTCATTCTTTATGGTTTTTAGCAGAGGAAATTAGGACAGGCAGCAGTGCCATCAAATGCTCCTGAAACAACCCCACAAAATGATATGTGGGCACAAAAAGCAGGAGCATCTCACTAGGAAATGAGAAGGATTCCATTATTGCAGGCTGGTCCTGCAGGTGCCTTAGAAATAATAATGTGTTGGGAAGTGATACAAACATTGATCAGGAACAAAACAACTAAGGACAAAGGAAGTGCTCTTCAGACAGCAAAAACAACTAAAATTCCCTCTGCTTCTTGTGCCTCTTATAATCATGAAGTTACTCATATTTCTCACTGGCATTTTTAGGAATGAAAATAGACAGGGCAGAGGTTTTGGGCACAAATGTGGTTTTAAAGCACACTTTAAAGCACACTTTAAAACTGCTTTCTGCAGTTCCTGTGCATGGGGAGCTCCTGCATCTGCCCACCCACAGAAATCAACACCTGCATGGTGGGCTGGTGACCCTGAGCAGGATTTCTGCCTCAGCAGCACATCTTTGCTCTTTCAGTGCACAGCCCTGTGAATCCATCTTCCCTGCAGAGTCTGGGAGAAGCAAAGAAAATCATAGAAGCTACTTCCAAGCTGATCTGCTGAGGTCATCAGAAGCTCTCCAGGGAGTCTAGGTGTCTGCTTTACACCTGGACTGCTAAGCTTCAAAGTGACTGGGACGCAGCTCTGGCTGTTTTATGACATTCTTGCCTGTCAAAAGCCATTTCCACCTGAAAACTTGGTGAGTGGCCTACAATTTGTGATCTAGAGCACACAAGAGGATAGGGTGGGACAGCAGGGAGTGTTTAGGTGCTGCAGTGGGTGGGAAATCATACCCTGGTAGCTTATAATGGGCATTTTCCCCAGAGGAAGCCTGCACAACCCTAAAACCAGGGACCTTAGGCAGGAATTGAGCCAATGAGAAGGTGTATCTTCTCTGGAATAGAAGAAAGAAATTATTCCCCAGGAGGCTGGCTCTTCTTGGCAGAAAAACCAAACAAAAAAACCCCAAGAAAAGTGAATGTGAGGGAAACACTGTATTACTCCAAAGGACAGGCAGGACAACTGGGTAGTGACTGGGACACAAGCAAAGAGATGGTAGGAATGAAAAAGTGACTGAGAATTTTCATTTGAAATGCCCCTGTGAATGCTGGAAGAGTAGTGTGTGCTTCCTGCATTTGGGAAAACAGTTTAGGAGTAGTGTTTACAATATTTAAGCATTAATCCTACAAAGAACCGACAGCAGCAAGGCCCTGTCCATCTGAACAGACAGTGCCTGGCTGAGATGAGTGCTCAGCAAGTGGAGACATGTTCTAACAGCAGGATTCACCTGGGATGTGTCAGAAGGCTCAGGGATGATGCTTTCCTTGACAGCAAACACTCAAGCAATCCAGTTCACTGATCCACAGATACAGCAACACACACACATGAGATTTGGTCTCTCCAGAGCCAGGGCTCTGAGAAAGCACCAGCCCCTTGGAGTTGTATTCTTGCATCACACTGAACAGATTCAATTCAGCCTCATGGCCTGAAGTGGAGCTCACCTCTCCTATTCCCAAATGTGCATAAAGTTCTGTTTTGAAACTCTGGCCTGTTGCATTTCTTTCTGTGCCTAGTAAATAAAATGCTTGTGGATTTTGTGTGCTGCTCCTGCATGTGGTTTTCTTTCAGGCACTTTTACTAACATAAAGACTAGTCTGATACTAGACACTATTATCACAACATCATATGAGTCAGAAGCATGAGACATGCTAGCTGGGCAGGCTGTGTATTACTGTGCAGCCAGGAGAAAAGCAAAAATTGAACAAAGAGCATTGCCCCTAAAGTCAGCTTGTCAAACACATGATTAAAGCTTTTCTGCCTCTTGAGCAAGGCATTGAGAACAGGCTAATTACTCTGAGCCAAGGAAACAGGCTTTTCATAGTGGCCTTGAAATAACAGAGTCCTGGTTTGCAAATACTTCCAGCATGCAGGAGAGTGAGGGACTGATAACAACAGCTTGAGTTAAGCTCAGTGTGGGCAGGTGTTATGCAAGCTTCCCTCACACAGCTGTGTTAAAACAAGTCATTTGTGACCCAGCATAGCCCTGTTATTCTGCTCCTGGTCCTTCAAACAGCCACATAATACACTTGCATTTTGATCTGCACATCTGTGAGGATCCAGCAGCTCTGCCACTGCATCCTTGCTCTGATGCTTAACCTACTTCAGGCCTGGGATTTTAATATAGTGGGTAACATCCTCAGCCTGATGTAAAGGGCCCCCTATCCTTGGGTTCACTACAAGTCCTTTATAGTTTGAACCTAGAGGGACATGTCTGAGTGCAGCCCTTCCTCAAGTGGAAAAGGAGGAGAGGGATGCATCACGCTGTGATTTGTGAACTTTGTAAATGGGAACGAGGACAGGAGCAGCCCTACAAACACCTGTGGGCACTAAAGCTCAGTTTGAATTTAGGCCTCCAGGTCCAAAAGGCCAATTCTCTAACCTGTGTCTTGTCTCTACAACCCTGCTAAGTGAAGAGCTGCTGCAATCAGCAGGCAGACTCAGTGCCACAGCTATTTTCAGTTCAGCTCCTCAGTTGGAAACATTTTCCTTCCCCCGCCACCTCTCCAGGCTCGATGCTGTCTGAGATAACCCGTGTGGAGAGAGCTGCTTTTCTCCCCAGGAGCAAATGCAAGCAGGGATTTCTATGCCATTAGCAGGCTGTGCTGGGTGCATGGGGAGTTTTACCCCATGAGCAGAATGGAGCAGGCACAGGTGAGGGTGTGAGTGATGCTCCTGGGGAGCCCTGCCTGCACCAGGTCCTGCTGCCAGCTCCCCAGGGCCCTGAAAAGGGCTGGGGGCCATTCCCAGCTCTCAGCTCCCCCAGCTGCTGCTTTGGTTCCATGTGTGCCACCTCAGCTGTGCAATGTCACCAATTGTCCCTGGGTCCCAGCTGTGCCTCAGCAGCGTGGCCGTGCTGCGGGGCTGCCATCACTGCAGCTCCCTGCAGAACTGCATGCAGAGCTGCATGCACAGCTCCCCTGCACAGCCTGCACAGCTCCTGCACAGCCTGCACAGCTCCCCTGCACATCTCTCCTGCACATCTCTCCTGCACATCTCTCCTGCACAGCAGCAGGGCACTGCTCTAACACTGTTGCTGTTCATAGCATAGGTTTCAATTTTAGTAGCATAAGGGAGAAAATGTTAGGTCATGGGAATAGATTCAGGATGGAAAGAAAGGTTGGGCCTGGGAAGGCCTGGGAAAGGGAACTAGGCCTTGGGATCAAATGTTTAGCTTTGTTTTACTAAATAACGTGCAACTGCACCTGTTTAATCATCATATGATAAATGGTATGATTGTTAAATGTAATAATTGAATATAATTATTGTTTAATCATACTAAGAATCGTGAGAAAGGAGATTCTGGGGGTCTGGTGAATTCATGGCTGGATGAAATCAATGTATACAACAGAACAATAGGGGGTTTAATAATTAATATATAGTTATGTAACAAAAAGGGTAAAAAATATGTTCATTTGGAATCCATTGTCAGAGTCAGATTTGGGTCTGTACCCCTGATTCCCAGAGCTCTTCAATAAAAGCACCTGCATATATCCATTCCATGATTATGTGTTTCCATACTAACAGTGTTTAAAACCAAACACTTCTATCTCTGCCTCCTTGTGGGCTCACTTGTGACTCCAGTTAAGCAAGCAAGGAGTGACTCAAGCTGCCTTGCAGCCAGGGCTGGGCAGGGGGGGGCAGTGAGAGATTCCTCAGGAGAGCCCTGCTGACACCACTCCTGTCCTGCATCCCTCAGCCTGCCCTGGGCTCTCCTGCTCCGAGCCCTTCCCAAACACAGCCCTTGCTCTGGGATTCAGCATTTACCTCCCTGCACATGAATCTTGGAAATGCAACATAAAATGCACAAGGGAGGACAAAGAGATAGGTCATGATGAATACACACTTAGACAAGGAGGAAAAGAAACATCATACCACAACAATTTCTGTTACTGCTGGTTCCATCACACTCTTTTAAGACATTCAGCTTACAGCATCAGTATTGAAGGTTCTACTTGTACTAAAGTTTTCCTACACATCTTTGGATTAACCACACTCAATTGCCTTTTCTGAGGCTCTGGATGACATTTCTGACACCCCATTTGGGATATTCCTTCCAAGTGTCACACTGCAAGAGTGCAAGCCTCAGCTGCTGTACTTGACCTGCCAGTTCACAGTGAAGGTCTTGGGTATGATGAGGTGTCTAAACTGGCATTAGATTAATGTGTTCAGTCAGCTGAACCCCATCTTTACTCCTTTTGATTTCCTGTAAAAAGGAAATACATACAACATACTTTTAATTTCTGTATGTAGTGCCAGACACCCTGTGGCTTTGATCTTGGCTGACATTACTGCAATAAAACTGGTTCTCATCCCCAGCAGTTGTTTCTAACTCAAAACACATGGTTCATGTCCCTCAGCTACTGTTCCTGAACACCACAGCCTCTCTCCTGACAGTTCTTCACACCACAACAAAACAATGCTCAGGATTTCAGCTATCAGTCCTGCTCACCAGTGCTTCCTTCTCACTGAAGAGGCTCTTGAGACATCTGCAATGGTAACTTTCTTTAAAACAGTGACCATGGGCCATTCTCACTGACTTCAGCAGGAGCTGCTGAATACTCCACAGTTTTTAAAACCACTTTGTAAGTGTCCTTGTAAAGATTTAAGAGCACATTTTAGGCATCTGCTTAAAAAAAATGAAATAAAAAATGGTTTTGCTTGATAAACAGCTTGGGGGGGTTGTGACATTTCTTCCAAAATTTTTCTGTGGAGATGCTGATACCAAATGCTTTCTATTCCTCTCTAACCATGGGAGATAAAACAATTTATCAGAAGGTGTGGCAAAGGCAGATTTCTCACAGACTAATGTCCCCTCTTGAGGAGTAGAACCAGTGTCAATGGATTACTCCTGACAGCTTCAAGGAACACTTGCCAACAGGGCAGGCTGAGATTAATTTATTTGCACAAAGGTGACTTCCCCAGCTATTTAAACAATGGGTTCCTCTAAAGCCTTACCTTCAAAGGTGTTTTTATGTAACAAACTGGTACTATAAGAGAATTCCTACATCAACAAGTCTCTCTTCTAGCAGGAGAAACAGAGGTGTTCTCTCACCAGTCAGACTTTGCTAGGGAAGGAGCTTTTGTAGTGGATAAACTTAATTCCCTATCAACATTAATGTCAGTCTCTATATGCTGCAGGTGCTCTCCCACCACTGCTGCAGCAGTTCTCAGTAAAAAGTGGTTTGTGCTTCAGGACACAAGAACCAGGGAAGGGAGGAACTGCAAGGACCTGTGAGCTGAACAAGACAAAGCCAAATTCTCAGCTGCCAGAGAGCAAGAGCACCTGCAGAGCACCACAAAACTTTTTCAGTCAGAGGGGGAGAGGTTTTTTTTTTTTTTTCCCAAGATGTAAACTGCAATAACCTGAAATCTTAGATCTAATTGCTGTAACTTCTGATGTCTGCAAGAAGAAAAAAAAACAGCCTGTGGGCAAAAATTAGCAGACTTTTGGAGTTTGGTCTCTATTCTCCCAAGGAGAAGTGGCAGAGATTTGGTGCTGATCACAGTGACCCTGTTAGGATCAGCTATGATCTCAGACTGTCCCTATTCACCAGCACTCACTCAAGAAGCTGGTGATGGCTCATGCCTGAATTTAGCACACCTCCCTCAAAAGGGACAATTTTCCTGATTCCTAGAAACACTTCTCCCTCTCCATCAAATTATATCAGGCCTTCTGATGCTCTGTTGGAACAAATTACTGCTGAATTATGGCTTGTTCCATTGGCCACGGCTTTGTCCTGAATACCAGCAGCTTCTTCTTTTGCTCTCTGTTCAAACAAAGCAAACATTGTCTTCTCCACACTGTGCTTTGACAGAAAATGCAGGATTGAGCTAAACTGCTTTAACATCTCCTTGGGTTAGGTGGGATTTAAGCAGGAACTTATCAGCAGAGAAGGAAGGGGGAGAAGGTTTTCAAATGGTTGTTTGCTCTTTGTTTTATGATCAAAGCCTCCTTTGAGACAGCAAGAAAGAAAGAAAAACTGGGAAGTTGTGAAATCTACAGGACAATGAACCTAAAAGCTGCTTTTGCTAAAGGCTGGGTTATTAAATTATATTTCTAACAAAAACCAGAAAACCAGATCTTTTTTTGATTCACTTAGATGGAGTGAACCATCCATACATTCAGGGGAACAAGGAAACTGTATTTCTTAAAAGGATTAACATGAATACTGTGAATTGCCAGAGAAAGAAAATAGTTCAAACCCACCCTGATCAAACTTGGAAATGGCTTATGTGATGCAATCCAGGGTCAAAATTCTGTTTTTTCTGCTCTAGAGGGCAGAAAATGGAGTGAGAGCCTGTGCCACTGGCACTGTGATCCTGAGAGTATAATTTAGTTTTCCTGTGTCTTTCTCTTTAATTGGACCAAAGAGTCCAGAACAAGATTTCACCCCTCTCCAAATATCACCCTGCATGCACACATTTCAAGAATCACTGTTGTAGCTGAAGCATTTTAAGGCATAATTTAAACCCCCAAGTTTTAAATTTCACTTTGTTGAGAAGACTAACTTTTTTTCCCAGCTATTTCCTCTTGGAAAGGGAGAAACACAAAACAATCAAGGATAAGGATCTACTCCTTATCTACTGCTTCTTTGTTTTTTCATTCACAATTTAAAAATAAAAAAAAAAAAAAAAAAGAAAAATAAAGCAACATGAAGAGAGTCAGGAAGAAAATCCGCTCTCAGTTTTGATTTTACTCCAATAGGAAAAGCTCAAATGTTGACATTATAATTTCGTTGACATTGATGAAAAGGTGGAAGAAGAATCACCCTAAATTATCTCTTTTTTTTTTTTTTGTTACTGAGCTGCACAGTCATTATACAATGAAAATGATGCTTGGAAATGGCAGCTTTATTTTCACCTGCATCACTGAGGATACTCTGCTACCACAGCTACCTGCAGGGTCACTATAAAGCCTCATAAATGCTCTTTTTTCTTTTTTTTTTTCCTCCTTCTGATATATATAGCTTTTCCTTTTTAGGTTATCAGAGTTTACCTGGATCTGATCACACATTTATTTCAGTATAGCTATGGAAACCACATGCCTGTAAGGACAGTGGGTCGAATTCATGCAGGAATCAACTGCATTTCAGCCAGTGGAATTCTGCACTGGGCAAACAGCCCTCAGTGGAATACCCAGTGCTGCAAGTGATTTCAGCCCCCAGACAGCTCCCATCCCCTTTGGTGGATGCCAGTCACACAATCCTGGAGCCATGTGTGAGCCTCTGTGCTCCAAGACCTCACACTGGGCAACCTTTCCAAGTGCTGACATTGCATCTTTTGTGATTGACCTTGGGTGAAACCCACTGGGGCCAAAGTCCTTACCCAGGCAAAATCCCCAGGAATTTCAGAACAATTTTTGCCTGAGGACTATAGGAGTGATTCAGCCTAATGTGAGAACTAATGTCCTAGAAGCTTTTCCTAGGCAGGATCCTAATTATAGACTCAAGCTCAACATCTGTAGCACAAACCCATGCTGCATTTTGCAACCTGAGCTTCTCTGTGAAGAACCACACAACAAAAACAAAGCTGACTTATCATTTACAAAGGCCTTTCACTGGATGTCCTCAAAACTCTGGCATTTATACTAAGAGCAGCTTCAAAAGATGGCAAGGTAGGGAAATGCCACTGGGACAATTTTCTGCTGGGCACAGCACACAGCTGGGAGCTGCTGTCACTCCTGTGCAAGCAAACCATGTGTTGGCACCTCTGCACATTAATTCATGGGTATTTCTCCCCTAGAACAAACTGGTGGCACAGAG
Source organism: Aegithalos caudatus (assembly GCA_013389925.1). Lineage (NCBI taxonomy): Eukaryota > Metazoa > Chordata > Aves > Passeriformes > Aegithalidae > Aegithalos > Aegithalos caudatus. The sequence continues at coordinate 2,085,430 of WEIU01019290.1, forward strand.
TACACCAAAAAACTCTTCTTTTGTCCCCCAGTCTCTCCAGGTGAAAGAGAATGGATCTATCCCAGTTACTTAAGTTGAGAAGTATCTATCAGGTGCCCTTGTGAAATGCCTACAAATAGTTGGCACTGCAGCTAATCTCTTCTTGGTTACCAGGTGATTATTTTCCACACCAGTGGACAATGATAAAAGTAGAAGAGATTGTGCTTTCTTCCTCTTTAGATGAGGTGTTGACAGATAATAATTAATTTTACAAGACTGGCATCGATTTCCTTGTATTTAAATATGGAAAGCAAAATGCAACCACGTTCTATGATGCCTTTCTCAAGCCATCAACTGGCATTGGAGGAATTAAATTAATAAAGGTTTCATTTTCCAGCCCATGCCTCTTAGAGCTTTTGTTAAGATGATCTTGAATTCCATGCAAGCCCCCTGTGGGGTTTTTTAAATTGCTTTTTGACAACATCTGTACCTGTCTGTCCAGGGGTGGTTGTCCATGTCCTTCCCTGTGGATGTAAAATACATGAGGACAGATTCTGTGGATGAAACTAGGATGATACAGGATGAACTAATTTGCTCTCAACAGACAAGTATGCTCTGCTAAACAGAAATTACCCAGAACAGCATCTTTTTGCTCATATAGTAAGAAGACAGGGGTTTTAAAGCAGTGAGAATCAAGACTGGATGTAAAATGGGTGTCTTTTAAATATCCACTCTCTCATTTTCCCCTCTGCATCTTTCATGTTAATTCCCCAGCTGTGTATTTGCCTGTTAAATTTCATTGCAGAAGATGGACTGAGAGTATTTTAGGCCACCCTGACATTTTAGCTTGTAACCCAGTCTTTGAAAATCCTTCCTGCCTTAGACACTATCCCAGAGCACCATTATATTTTATTTCAGGCTGAAAGTAACAAGCCACTTGCTTGTCAGCACACCAAACACAGGATTTGGAGGCCACTGACCAGGCTGACATATGAAATTACTAAATGTACAAACTGAACAAATGTACAAATTGAAGTTGGGCTTCTTTAACTTTCCCAGAGGGTTGCACAGAATTTAGAGACAGCTTTCATTCAAGTCAGAGGCAGGTGTTTTGTACATAACCTCCCTGAAATGAGCACAGTCTCCTTGAGGTGCAGAAATGGACTGTGCAAAAGGAAGTCAAGTCAACAGGAACTGGATAGATAAATCCTAAAATGCCTGGACTTTTAGGAACAGGCAGTCATACTTTTTTCCCCTGTTACATAAAAGAGTCAAATTACTGCTGGAGGTCTTGGGAATAAAGTCCTGTTTGGGTCGAAATTACTGAGGCTTCTATTTCCAGAGTTTAAAACTCTTCCCTTCTCCTATTTAAACTACCATCTCTCCTGTTCACATTTATGGCCTGATGTGCAGAAGCAGAAAGAGTTTCCATGAAAGGATTTCCCAAAAGCTGTAATGGTCTAAGAGCTACCAATCTCTTCTGACATTTAGCTTTTTTCTGCTGAAAACTTCTTCCCTGTCTCAAAGTAATCTTTTTTCCAGGGAAGACTCTCATAAACCTGTGATTAAATGCAGCCTGCTCCTAGTTATGGTGATGTTCAAAAGTATCAGGGGTTGAGAGAGTGAGACAAAACCTGTAGTCCACCAAAAAGTCAGGTTGTCATTGATTCCTTAGAGGCAGTGAAGTCAGATGTTAATGAACGTTTCCAAAGATCACTAAGGCACTACAGCAATGCTCTGAAGGTGAAGACTGAAAGCTATTTCTTGTTAAACTGCTTAATTTCTTAATATATATTTTAAAACCTGCCTGTATGTCTGCACTTTTTGTCTTCAGTTGTGCACTATTCCCACTTCAACAGAGGCATAAATTTGCATGTACAGACACACAGCTTTCATTATTTAATATACCATCTGAAATATGAGATGGTTTTGATAGGCAACACATTGATTTGTACTGGGGTTTCTTCTGCTGTGCTACACGAAAACTTAATTATCTACAGCCATCAGTTCCATTACAACAGGGCCTTGAAGAATGGTTAGACTTTTAATTTTAGTAGGGTAAGCTACTTGCAAATCACTTCTTGAATTCACAGTACCATGTTGGATATGACTTAACAAGAAGAATAAATTGTCTTGAATCTTGGAATGCCTTTAGCAAGCAGTGGGATTTTTTACTTTTAGGGACTCTGTTGACATTACTATCTCTGCAAATGGTGGCACCAAATAAAACTGAAACAGAAGGAAACAGAGGGAAGACAAAATCTGAGCACTCAGAAACATCAAATTACTTTTCCCTGCCCATTCACAGATTATTTGTGACCCCTCTGCAGTCTGTGGGAGTTTTGCCAATTAATTTCAATAGGAGGAGCATCTGGGTTGGGTTGAGGTTTCCTGCTTCTGCCCACAGCAACAGATGCATTCCAGACCACTCTCAGGAAGGGAAAACAAAAGTGCAAATTCCCAGTAACTGTGGCAACAGGAGGGATGGTTTTCTTTGCTATCATGTAATTTTGAATTCAGTAGCTGTGCTGTGACATGATGTGTTTCTCCCCTCTGTCAAAGTAATGCTTTCTTCCCTCACGTAAGGGAGAGAGCACAGAGCAAAACCATCAACACAAACAGCCCCCAGAAGCCTTTTCACATTTCCCACCTCACATCTGTCACAATGGCAAATCTGTGTTTGCAAACAACATGGAAAGCTGCCTGACACGTGGCACTCCCTAAAAGGCAGAGAATGAACTCATCCTGTGAATGTCTCAATGGGAGTGACAAGGGGTGAGGAGCTCCCTCAGCAAAATGCCAAGACCTCTGCCACGGAGAGAAGAGGTAAAGACTGCACAGGTTGTCCAACTGTGGTTGCATTCATCTTCCTTTTCCACCCTTTCCTTCACTAAGGTCCTCTCTGCTGTATCCCTGGCCTTGGTAACTTCACTAAGGGCTGCAAACACCCAGTGAGGCTTTGGGCAAGGTTTGAGAGCCTCAGGAGAGCAGCAGCATCTGCAAAATATGACTGGTGATGCTCTAAGGGCTGCCTCAGGCAGTCAGACCGAAAGGGGATGCAGGTGAGTTTCTCTTCCCTTCCACTCTGTGTCCTCTGTTTTACAGGAGGCAGTGCCCATCCTGACAAGCAGGCAGCACTCTCTACAAATTTAAAAGACAGCAAAATCTGCCTCTGTAGCTGCCAAGGACAGAGAAGAGACTGGAAACATATGTTCCCTGTGTTTGGGATGATTCAGTTTAGGTAAACTACCTGGGTCAGAGCCCAGATGGTGCAAACTGCTGAGTCTCAGAACTTACATTAGCTGAGTCTCTAGATTAAGTAAGTCTTTTTTATTTGAACTTCTGAACTATTCTGATACTCTTTCTTAAAAACAAACAAACAAAAACCACCCTCCAACAAAGTCCAAGCCCCCAAAGAATCAAAACCTGATGTGACTTCTTTAAAGCAGGGGTGTGAATCACTGTGAGAGGTCAGGCAGGAGCATCTGTCCTCTGAGCACCAGAACAGCCCCACTGATGCAAGGGCCACACCTGAGGTTTAGTGAGCTAACACAGCAGCTTAAGGAGGTCTGAACTGCACTTCAGCCACTGGAAATTCTCATTCAGGGCTGATACCTTGAAAATGAACATTAATTAGTCACTGAACAAAGTGTGCAGGAAAGGGCTGGCACATTCAGCCATGGAGTTCAGGGCGCTGCAGCAGCAACAGAAAGTGGTGAGCTTTGAACAGCACTTGAACAAAACACACTGAGGGTGCACAGGAGGAAACTGAGGTGAACACAAGAAAACAAGGAAGGCATTGGAGTCTTGGTGATGTGAGCTTGGACTGGGAGTAGGTGGGATTCAAATGTCTGGGGAGCACTCGAGCCAAAGGGATTCACGAGGGAATTTACAACTGTGCCATCTGTCCTTTACTTATTTTGTAGATGGCTTTTGGAAGAGAAAGAATGCCATCTTTCTCCTTTAATTTAATCCTACTGCTGATTGACTGCTGGCACAATGCCAAAATATTCAACCCAGGAGATAATAGTCCAAAAATAAACCTCACCCCAAACAAAATGCCCTGCCCTGTCACTTACTCACTGTACCTTTTCTGTGGTGTTATCTTCAGCTGAAACCATTAGTTCTCAGTTTTTCTGACTCATGTGAGAGGACTAATTTTGATAAACCATGTCTTACAAAACTCACCTTATTAAATTGACCAGGAAGAACTGAAAGCAAGCTGGAGATGGCTTTACCTTTCAGTTCTTAATATCACCACCCATAAAAGGAGCTTGTTTGCTCAAATATGGATTGACCACACTCAACAGTACATGCAATCCTCACCTGATTTATTCATGTATTGTATGCCACAGAGCAGCAAACTTTGGCCATGATTAATAAATTCATTTCTGAATGGTTGCTGAGGTTAAATTGTGAAACTAAACTATATGTGCTGTGAAAACACCAGCATAAAAATCAAAATAACCTGATCTGGGAAAAGTCACCACGGTGACTCCTTCAAGTCCAGGTAGCAAAATATTGAGGGTATATCCTGATGTTAAAGACCCAAAATTTTCTAAAAGAACTTCATTATTTCAGTAGCAATAGTGGTTACTAATATCCTAAAGGTGATGAACATCTATTAAAAATCTTGCTGAAGAAAGAAAGAAAGGCACAACTTTGCCATGTCCAATCTTCCTGTTACTGGAATATATGTTTGTGATGGGATCATCCCATAGATTTTGATTGTTTGGTAAGAAGGGTGATGTCTAGGGACCTGTTTCATGTGTTCTCTCCCAAAATTAAGCAAAGAAAATGCACATTCCCATGATGAGGGGCAAGAGCAGAGCTCCTGTCCATTGGCTGAGTAAAGGTTCCAAGTCTGACCTTTCCCAGGTGCACAACCAGCAATCACTGCTGAGTGCTTCTGGAATGTTCCACAGCCCGTGCTGGGAAAAGAGAAGGTGGCAGAGGAGTCAGAACAGGTAATGAAATGTGGGGAAGCACTGCTTCCTCCTCGTTGAGGATATCTAAGAGGAGATTGTTGGTGAATTTTCACTTTGTACAAACACCTTCTCAGCTCCAAAAAAGAAGAGTAACAAATAACACCCTTAGAATGTCTGAGAGCTTAATCCAGCCTGGCAAAAAGCAAACACAAATCCAGTGATTTCAATGGAGTTACAGATGGCCCACTTAGGGTACAACAGAGCTGATTTTGGCCCTCCTCCCACACTGCAGCTCTGCTTTCCCTAAGAAACCTTGGCTTTCCAAGGAATCAACCACGTGCAAAGAACCTGCAACACCGAGCTACAATTAAATAAATGAATAGAAAGCACACTTGTATTTTAAAACTTTTCTCAGTAGTGGACTTTACCAACAAGTAAAGTTGTTTTTAATCTGTTTAATATCAGGGTCTAGTGGCACAGACTAAACACTGATCTGCAGAATATCAATTACTCTACGTGTATTTCTGCTTCCCATGGCTTCCTACAAGCAGTAAATTGGAAACATGTATAAGCACAGTGCATGTCTCAGGAAGGAGTTGTTCTTCCTCAGAAGCCACCTCAGACTACAGCAGATGGGAACAGGACTGACTGCTAAAAACACAGAGAGAGACAGAGAAGGAGAGAGAGGAAAAGAAAATGAGAGAAGAAAGTTGCTTACTGTTTCGAGGCTTCTCCTCATCCATGCCTTCATCTTCATTTTCTGGATCAATATCCTCTGCTTGAGTTATCCAGTCTAGGTATCCCTTCAGATCCTCCTCTAGCTGCTGCTTTTCCCGTAGCTTCTGGAAATCTCCTCGAGCCTTAGCCTTTTCTCTTTCTTTGGAAAACTCCCTGGCAAGAGGGAGGGAGGGACAGGGCATGGGTGGAAAGAAGGGAGAGATGGAAGGAAAGCAATGGGTTAGAGTGATTTCCACTGGGAAGTCTCCTCAGTCTGTGTAGCACACCCAGCTGGCTCTGTTCTCTCAAACTCATGCATGGAGCATCCTCTCTGCACACACACAGGTAAAACAGCTGGAGTGTCCACATTTCTATCAGTACTTAGGAAAAATTGATACCTTTTTTTTAAACTTCTCAGCATTTGACTGGCAATTCAAATAAAACACATATGTAACATTTCTGTACAATTTGATGTACAATACCAGACATTTTCTAAGATTCTGTAAACACTTGATATTCTCCAACAGTTATCTACAAATGTCTGTGTGAATAATGGATAATGATGAACTGTTTGACAATAATCTGACATCTGGAGAGTGAGATGGTGGCTCTAGTTTCTAGCCAGGTTTCAATCTGTCTTTAAGATTTTACATGTAATCACAACTAAACTGGACTAGTTTAAGTGTAATTAATGGTACTCACAATCCTGTAACATTTAATTATGGAGCATTTCACCCACAGAACAGGCAAATATAGTAAAAAACTCAGACCTCAAAGTTTTACTGAAGACTTTCAGCATTCAAGGCTGTTTTCTGACATGAAATTTATTTTTCAAATCTCACACTGGGTGGACAAAAAATAAGGATAGATTCCCCCAGAAAGTGAACATATGATGATGGTTTTATGAAAAAACACTGTTGGGAATATGGACTTAAAACAGGCCACAAGAACAAGAATTTCCAGTTGTTCAGTCATGATCCTGGGGTCTGGCTTTGCCTCCTTTTTGGCTGCAGTGCTGATCCTTCTCCTCTTTTAGAGATACCTATACAGCAATAATTTCTTTTTTCAAGAAATGCTGACCTCTCTTATTTAGAGACTCATGTGGTCTTAAACCAGGTTTTAATGCTTGTATTTTAAAAAGTAAGCTTAATGATTGTGAAAATTGCTGGAGCCAGGGCACTTAAGCATTAAGTCTTGTATCTGCTGAAGCAGGTCACTACACAAGACACACACAGCAGATAATACAGAGAATTCCTTCTAGAAAAGAGAGGTAAAGCCATTCTGCCCAGTGCATTACCCAGTGCTGTTGCTGAAGACTGTCAGCAATTAAAGGATTTAATAAAATGCTACCCCACATGGCATTTGTCTGAGGTTTGCTCCTGCAAAAATGAGTGGATCTACCACTGATTTTGGTGGCATGATATTAGGATAATGAAAATCCTAATGTCAGTTTTGTGAGGGCCCTGTGACTGAGATGGAGGTGGGTTTCTGACAGTGATGGTGAGGCACTTTCCTCCTGCCAGGTCCAAATCCTGCTGAAAGACTTCCATGGACTCCCCAGGTTTTGGATCAGGTTTTCAGAACTGGGAGCTGTGGGTGAAACCAGCACTGCAGCAGGAACAAAGCAGGATGATCCCTTAATTTCTAGCCTAAAGATGTGACAAGGAATGCCAGTGTCACCTGCACCCCTGTCACACTGCTGGGGGTTCAGGTCCTCCCCAGGGACTGTGATAACAAAGGTGGAAGTGAGGAGGAGAACCACTGGCTTCTCTGGCCTCAAGTTAGTTCACACTCAGCTCTGGGTCCAAACTCAGCCTCAAGGCATGGAAAAAAATGAAAAATGGAATTTTCTTATACTGGGAGTGGTATTTTACTATTTACAGTGTAAAAGAAACAAATAAGCCAAACAATAATAATAAAACCTGTATAAATATTGTTAGGAAAAAAAAAATCCATCAATGGTGGTTGTATTTTCTGCTTCAGTGACACCTTTCCCTGGGTCTATCTATGAATTACTGCTGGATCTATGTATTACTAAGCCAGTTTGTTAAAATCCAATATTTCAATTTTTAGCTTGTAAAGTATTATTTTAGAATCTAAAACAAGTGGGCCCAATTTTGAAAAGGGCTGAACCTGGAGTTTCCTAGCACAATGCAAAATACTGTGATTGCCTCGTGTAAATGACCTGCAATTCCTTGGTACAGCACGTGACACTCCACATCTCAGATGGCTCTGCAAAGAAAACTGCTTTAAATTGTCTCAATTTCTATGCTCTACTAACATTAAGCCATTGAGAGGAGGTTTTTTGGGTTTTTTGCAATTCAAGCCACCTCTCATGTGGAAAGGCAGCCTGTACTCAGAAAAATGCAGTTCACAATCAAGAGTGACCACCAGTGGTCATTGTCCATCCCATGGGAAGGGAGCTGCTGGCCTCAGCCCAGGGTGTATTGCAGGCAGGTGCAAGAAATGCACTCCTTGCAGCTCCAGCAGGCAGGCCAAGGACCAGAAAAGCTTTTGATGGGATTTCCATGTTGAGTTTTGAGGTTGTCTTCTCAGAAAAGGCTTCACTATCACGGCAGGGTAAGGTCAGCAAAGGCTTGCAGAACCAGCAAGCAATCTGACTCTTTTCAGTGAACCCAAAACATCAGTGTAAGAGTGGGTCAATCTGATGGGTTTTTACCACAATTCAGTTTGTTTCACTTTGGTTTACTTCTCCCAGAAAATTACAGAAATGTCTGCCCATGGGAATACCAAAGAGCAGAGCATTGTGGAGAGATGTTTTCCCTGTGTGAGGTTAGGGGGGCCTCAGCCACTCTGAACACCCAGCTCTGCATCATGTGCTGGTTCAGAAGAAAACTTCTCTTTCCCATCCCAGTGATGGAATTTAGGTTGTTCCTGTGGATGTGATTTCTCACATTTAGAGGCAAGATGGAAAGTGAACAAAACAGCAGAATTTTAACAGTTCAAAACTCTTGCTTAGTAATCAAAGTGGAGCACAAGGCTCCTAAATCTCATCCACCCTGAGAGGGGCACCAAGGAATGGGAAGGGCTGGAAGAGGGGATGGAAGACTGGGAGAAAGGTCACAAAAACTGCTCAAGGAGGAGCCACAACCACAGCCAGCCCCCTCTTCACCCTGACCTCTTTCTTGGCAGTAAAAGCATCAAAACTGTGTTTTGCAGGATGCTCTCAAAGCAGAAGAAATGTCTGTTCTCCTGCCATCCACTTCCCTTAGGCAACTGCTTGTTTGGCCTGTGCCCCTGGGATTTGGATTAAAATATAAAGGAAATGTGACTCTGTATTCTTAGGTGTACATGTCTGAAGGTTGAACCCACAGTGCCTTTTTTTTCCTCATTAATTAAGCAAAACAGATGTGAACATCTCTGATCTCAGGTGACTTCTAATCACTGCTCAGAGCAATGATGTGGAATTGTTTTGCCTGGCCTTGGGGAGGTCTGCTGGGGTCTGCTGACTTGGTATTCCTTGGGAGTACATGAATTTTATACTGTGCTCAGCCAGCTCAGGAACACATTACAGCTCCACATATAAATACTCTGCCATGCTATTTAGCCTAGTATGTGATTAGCAAATTCACCAGGACCATGAATGGATGACATACCTGAGGAGAAACAAATTACAAAAGAGCTCTTTCAGCAGAGCAGAACTCAGCATTTCATTTTGCAGGTGCAATCAAGGTGTCTTAGTGAGTACAATTAATTACACTTATGCATTCAGAAGTGATTAAAACCCCCCCAAGCTAATCTGTCATTTGTGAAGTCTACCTACACAAGATGCCTGCTGAAGCTCCTGAAATAGATAAATGGGGAAAAAAATCAGAGATGCCCAGAATGGATATTCAAAGATAACCAGGAATGCTGCTTTGTATCTAGAACAGACAGGTGGATCATCAACATAGATCAGACTAATGGCAATAGAAAGTCTCCAAGAAAAAAGGCTGAATCTGCAAAGTGAGGGCACTTTGTAACTCAGCAGAATTTGGAACTGCTTTAGAAAGTTAATTGTTTAAGAACTGCTTATTTAGACCAAAGAAAATTTGGAACATTTCTCCCATAATTTCTGTGGGTTTTTTTGGGTTTTTTTTTTCATGGATGCAAATTCTTAAGTTTCTTTTTACTTTTCTCCACTTAAGGACATTTTTGCAGAAACAGTGCAGCTGTCATAACACTGTGAAGACAGCCAGAAAGAGTGACTCACAGCTTAAACAAGGTGAACTTCATCTTTCAGTTCCCTCTACAGACTGTTTCCATCTCCTGCCACTGACTGTGGTGGTCTGGCTGCAGCATGGCAGGAGGTGGGAGATTTAGGCCTCAAAACACTTGGAGTTGAAAATGAAAGAGAGAGGAAATTCAATTGTTAATTATGCACAGGTACATAATCCAAGTGCAGGCAGATTGAATCAGCAGTGCTTCAATACTGTGCACTCCTCGTGGCTGGGCTCACAGGCACTTTTTTACCCAATGAGATGCCATATAATCTTTATTAACATTTCTATACAGCCTTGAGCACATCTCTGATAGAACAGACCCCTTTCCCTGCCACTGATCCTCATCCCCCACTGGTGCTGACCTCCTTACCTGCTGGGCAGAGTCCACCTGGAGGAATGAGGAGTGGGAGTTTCAAATCCCTACCAGAGCATCACTCTCCAGATATGCAAACACAGACTATTGCCCAACACTTCATTGCAGGGCATTTTCTGCACACTCCCATCACTCTGTGGAAACCTCTCTCCTTGCAGCAGCTGTCACAGTGGCTCCTCTCCTCAATGGAATCATGAAGATAGAAGGAATACCTCCTGCAGACCTTCTATTACCTGTCTCTTGGCCAGATGGCCAAAGGTGGATGGTTTTTCCCCAGCCCCACTGCTGCCTTTCCTATCTTGTTGTCCCCAAGGACATCATTTCTATGAGGCATCACATCCTCTCTCCTGCTCAGGGATCATTTTCCCTTCTTTTCATCAAAACCAAAGGGGCTTCAGGGCTGCCTAGTCAGGCAACCAAACTCATTTAGAGCTCATCAAAGGAGGCAGGATTGTAGGAACAAGAAGAGGATGCATAGAAGTCCTCATACCATATTTATCTGTGTACACAGAATGTCTGTAGCCCCCAGTTGTGCCCAAATATGGCACTCAAAGCCTAATTCTAGAAGATTTTTTTTAAAATCTTGCAAGGAATGTTTGCTGGCTTGATTCCTTTAATTATGTGGCTCCCCAGGGGCAGTAAATTTTTTAACTACTGGGGACAATATCCATTGTTTTTAATCAAAGCTACTAAAATGATGCTTTGCAGCGAGGGTTATGCTGCAGAACTGAAACACAGCTAAATGTCTGGATATCTTAAAACTGTTTAAACACTAAAAGGACTTCTCCTGCTTCTCTGTTCATCCTTGGGAAAGGTCAGAGGGAAATGCTCTTTTCTCCCTGCATCATGCCAGGTTTGTAACCTGCACAACAGAGAAGATGGGCTCACTGAAGGAGAAACGTGCCCAAAACTCTCTCCAGGGAAAACAGTCCCTGGTAGGCTGTGCTTTAGATACACTAAACAATGGGAACATTTCTCCTGTGAGAAGGCATAATTTGGCAGGAATCTCATCCTAGAGATGTGAAGGGATTTGCCTCATGCTCTCATTCCTCCTTCTGTCCTAGTGCCTCTCCCAGAAATGTTACCTCAATCCCCTCCTGTGCATGGATTGCCTTGCCCACAGGAGAGCACAGCCCTGTCCTCTTCCCATAGAATACAGGTAGAGGAAACTGTTACACACAAAAAATTCTCTTATATTCCTTTGATTTAGTCAAAAGGCTCCTTCTGTGGCATTAGGAATGCTGTATTTTGCTTTTGGCACAGCAACAGCCCAGGCCCTCTCTTAAGGATCTTGAGATCAACCCGCCACTGAGCGTTGTTTTGGTAACCGGAGAGTAGGAATAGAAAATACAAAGTTTTAAAAAATAAACAGTAATAAAACATTTTCCTGGTACTGCTTACCCGCTAAGCACACCGAGAACCAAGTTAAGTACAAAAAATGACCCTATGATGATTAGTGTAACAAAATAGATCCAGGGCCAGTCCCTTCCTATGGCATCATTGACCTGGAAGAGTGGAATGATAATTAGTGAGACAAGCTCAGATTCTGAGCACTGCAAGGCTCCAGCCAAAGAGATCCCAAGTCACCAGCAGCAAGATTCTCCAATTGCCAGGTTTTCTGGAAATTTATGACATAAATAATTTTGAAGGCCCTGAGGTTGAATTTCTCTGTCAGGGAACAACGCCGCCGCTTTTGTTACCTGCATTTGTTATTTGCAATATTTGAACATTTTGTCAGAGTATTTCAGAGCTGATGTGAAGCTTCCTTGGATTCAGATTTTTTTAATCCCTCTGAAAGTATCCTGGTGACAGGGAAGAACCCTTATTATGGAGTCTTGCCCTGTAGCATTGGAAAAAGGACACCAAAACTGTCAGCTTACCCGCTCAACACACCAAGAACCAGATTTAGAACGAAAAAGGATCCAAAGATGACCAGACTGACAAAATACACCCATGGTAACTCATAGCCCATAGCGTCCTGCATCTGGAAAGATGAAGGAAAGTTAGAAGACAGAGAGGGAAAGCAGAAATGATTAGGCAAAGGAACAGATGGAAAGGTTTGTAAACAGAGCCTGTGCTTGGTTTACACATCATCATACCAAGAGTTTCTGTGTGTTCTTTCTGGTGTGACCACTCCTTTGATTGTTTTTTTGTTCATTTCCTCACAGTCAGTGACTAATACAGCCTAAGATATAACAATGTGCCCTACTGGCACTTCCTTTGATGCCCAAAATTTTGGACTTACTTTTTGGAATTTACTTACAACGCCCCAAAGGCTCCACCCCATGAATTCTGAACTTGCCTGCTCACAGGTATCACCCTCTGCTGCCAGGGAAAATAGTGCCAGTTTTTGGTAGGCATTGCCACAGGGTATTGCCAGATCACATTTACCTCCCATGTGTGCCTCAGAGGGGAGCAGGTGGGAATTGGGGGCAAATCCTGCTCTTTCCTGGCAGTGCTCTGGGAATTCTCAGAGTTTTCCACAGTGAGGGCAGGGGCTCTGTCCTTTCCTTTCAAGGCTCACCCTGTTCTGACCTGGTCAAGTGTTTCCTAAAGCTTCCCCACAAACTTCCTTCTCTCGTCTTGGAGGATGATTCACTTCTCAAAACACAATTCCCACATTCCTGCTAAGGGAATGTGAGACTGTAAACTGAATGACATGGATTTCACACTACTACAAGCATCTGCACACGAAGCAGGGAGACTTAGCACCACAATCTGTATAATTTGAGATCCACTTCTAGCCCATAATGAGATCTTGTATGTATTCCAAAAGCATCTAGTACATAAATGCTGTTTCATCTCGAATTCTCCTTCAAAGTTCAAAATTTTGAAAAGTTGCTGGATACCTTAATAGAATCTCACTCTCATAATGGTATCACAGATACCAGAATCCCTTCTTTACTCCTCACAAACACTTATCTTTGGATTCAGATGTAGCATCATTAAAGAAACAGATGGTGGTTAACATTTTCAGGAGCACTAAATTGATTTATGAACATAAAATGCAGACTTTAAAGTACCTAAAGGCATAAAGCAATCTACAGTCCTTTGTTTTCCACTCTTTTGAAAATTTTGTCTTCTCTTTCCAGGGAAATGGTCTTTCCTTTGCAACCTAAACATTTGCTGGAATCACAGAAGGAATACCCTCCCCTACATGGGCAATGAGACACACTTCAGGGGAGGTAATTTCACTCCAGATTCACAGCAAATTGGGAAAGGGATTCCAGTAAGACAAGGCAGGAGAGTAACACCAATATAATCAGTTCTTTGTGGATGGAAGTCCATTATCCATCTTTCTTCCAAAGCAGAGTCACTCAAGTTCTTGCCTGGCATTAGTCCCCAGCCAATGGACCAGGCCAGAACTCCATCTCAGGGCTCCTTCAGCTGTGACTGAACTGAAGTACACTCATTAAAAAATAAGCTGAAAATCTGCCTCTGTGAAAGCAGTTCATCAGCTCCTTCCTCACAGGATAAATACATTTGGTGGGCAGAAGGGCACCTGAGCTGCAAACATTCCCTAAGCATAATAAACTTCATCCCTTTTTATAGTTCTGCAGAATTTTTCAGTTAGTTTATAAATCACACTAATTATTCTTTACGCTTGCAAAGCCACGTTTTATCCCATGTGACCAAAAAGTAGCACCCTTGGTGTCTACTGCACATCAGGGCTTTAATGAGAACAAAGCATCATGAAGTATAAATATAGAAGCAAAAATTCACCTGAGACCCCAGCTGGGAAACCAGGAAGGCAAAGTGTAAATGCCCAAGTTGGAATTAAGTAAAGAAATGAGATTTAACACCCTCTCTCTCCTACAAAGAGTGCCAATATCTATATAAAGCAATCTGCACAAACAATGAGTATGGATGACTTTGAAAAACTACCATAAGAATTTACCTTTCATGTGGGCACAATGATGAATTGACATCCCTCTAATTATGATGGATGCTAAAAAAAAACCTCAGCTGCATGGAGTTTATCTATCATCAGTTTGGGATTTTTTATTTTTTTTGTCAGCTGGAAAAGCAGAACTTCTCAAAGAGAAACATAAAGAGCAAATGGGTGCCAGGTACAGAGGTCAAGTGCATGCCAGGAGAAGGACAAACCCTCCCTGACATGAAGAAATTTCCAGATGTCCTGGTAAAGTACATAACTAGAATGTAGTGTACTCTGTTATTCCCAATGCCTGCACAATTGCATAACAATTGTACCAGCCAGCATCAGCACAAATTAATCCTGTAAAACAGACCTGCATCCTGGGACAGCAGAGCATTTGGGACTTCTCAGACTGAAAATTCCAGAGGTCAGCTTTTCATCTCCTATTTATTGCACACTTATATAGGTAACAGAGAAGCTGGGGGGGCAGAGACAGCAAGAGCTCCTCAAGCAGAGAGAAACTCTCAGTGTTTGGCAGAAAGCTGAGCCTGTCTTTGCTGCTGGAATTCCCTAGGTTTGATGCTCTCATGTCTTTTTCTCTTTAGTAGCAGGTGAGGTTATTGCATTATTATGAGGTGAGATTATTCCTGTGGGACTGACCCACAGGTGACAGGAATGTTATATGATCATATAATGTTAAGTGTTGGTTAAATTATGTTAAAACCCCCCTGCAATAAGGAAGCAGTACACTGGGAGCTTGCTGCTTGCTCCTGAAAAAAAAAAACTGCAGGAGAAATGCAGAGGAATAGGTTGTTTGGTGAGAACTGGGGGAAAAAGAACAGGAACAGACTTATTCCAAAGAGGAGCAGCAAGGCCAGGAGTGTTGCCATTTGCACCCTCCTGAGAGCAGAAAATGAAGTACAAATATACTTTGTCCTGTTGCCCCCAGTGAACAGGAGCTGGCTCAGTTTTACATCTCCTCTCTAGCATGGACAACTCCTGGGACACAGCTCAGTTTTGTGGTGGTGCCTGAGTGCTTACTACTGACCCTAGGAATCCCAACAGAAAAGGTGGATCACCTAAATTCACAATTCTGAACAAAGACTATCCTATCAGCCAGTGTAGGTCTGAATGACAACTTTCAGTCCAGGTAATTCCAACCTGATGGCAACTGAGGCATGCATGGAGCAATTGTTACATCAGCTGGAAGCTCAGGACCAGTGGGCAGCTGCAGATTGTCATTTATGGAAATAATTCTGCTTTCTGAGTCCGACTGCCCCACCTTTCCCAGCTCACATCTCAGCACTCACATGTCACTGCTCTCAGCAGTGAGGAACCTGGCACATTTCACAGCATTTATGCATCATCCCTCAGAGATCTCAAAGATAAGGATTCCTTCCCATTATTAATTCCTACATACCTGCTCTGGCACTGTGGGGACATCACTTGGCTCATTATGCTTCAGCTTTCCAATCTGCAGGGTGGGATGCTGCCTTGCCTCACTGGGTACTGTCAAAGAAACCACTCAATTTCATGACAAAAAGGGGTCATTTCAGCAGAGATGAGGTCTGTTGGAAGAGCTCTATCTTTGCCAAGCATCCTTAATTGCTGTCATGCCTAAAGCATTTCAGCAAAGCCTTTTCTCTCAATGGTACAGGTAATCACCTAGAAATAACACCAGGGTTTTTAATTCTGTATTCTGCTGATCTCAATTACTATCAGCAGTTTCAGTAGGGGCCAAGGAATTAAAGTCTTTCCTAACAGACCTTGGTGCCTTTGTCTTCTGGTTCCTTAGAAGACACAGATGAGGTCACATTGGCCAGGCCACAGGAGACATTCATGCATTAGTTGTTTAGTCAATTTTTTTTTTCTTTCCCAGGGATAACAGTCTGGCACATTTGCAAGTGTCTCACTCCTTACACAGGCACCATAGCTCAAAGACAGTGTTAGAGGCATATTCTCTATTCAGAGAGGTAATTTAATTGTTTGTCATGGTGGTTGAGCATCACCAAGCACGGGCTTTCAGTCACTTCATGGGAGGGGCAGGCACAAGTCACTAAATTCTGCTGACTTTACAAGCCCCACACTCACACCCTGACACTTTGTGGTAAATGTCTTTCAAAAACAACAGAGGGTGACAGGAAAAGTTTAATCCATCAGAAAAGGGCAGCTGGAAGTCAGGAGCTGGAAAGGAGCAAGGTGAATAAAAAATTGCAATCTGCCTTGTTCAGTGCACAGTGCTGGAGAGCTGCAGCTTAATGGACACTAAGGGCACATGGGTGAGGTTTCTGTTCCTCAAATAAATGATTAATTGATTTCTAATGACCATAGAATGTTGTGATAACATTTTTTTTTAATGTTAATACTCCAACTATTCTATAATGAAGTGTAGTATTCTATGAGGAAGTGTATAACCTTGCACAAAGTAACATTCATTGAGAGGAGCAGCGTATTTAATACAATTAAAGGGCAGCAAACTTGGAAATATTGCATAGAAATGCTATTTCCTGTAACCTATCTGAGGAATTTACTGCCTCAGAAAACAACCTAGCCAAACCTAATAGTTGTGGCCAATAGGAAGATCTCTAGCTGCAACCAAGTCTTTCTTGTGACAATCTAAAATTTGGGAGCAGGAGACAGCAGAGATAAGAGATAACACTTAACTGTCATTAAATATATCCTCCAGCTGGAAGTCTTAATTTTGAAAAACATCCTTCTTAGGAACAGCACTTAAACACCTTCCTAACTTCTGGGATGTGTAGAAATCATTTCCTCAGATCAGAGATCTCATGGTAGCTCCTGGCAGGCAGAGCCCAGGGGATACAGAAAGGGCCATGCAGGTATTGATGAGAGATTGGGATATTGATCATTGAGCAGAGAGCTTTTGCTGAAAACATAAGTTTTCCTTTTCCACCTCCTCTTCCCATGAATATTTAGGTGTATGCATTTCATTCACATAGAACCTCATGGAACTAAAAATTTAAACTCTGGGGTTTTTTGCTTGTTTGTTTGTTTGTTTTAATAGGAAGATGCACTGCTTTGCACTGTGAGGGGAAAAAATGAGGTGACACAGAACTGAAGGCTGAGTTACAATGGACACAGTACTAAAATTGACTTTCTCTGTATGATAGGCTCAATAAGCACTTTTTCCAACCTGTGAGATTGCTCCTTTAGCACTGAAATCCTGCATTTCATGAATGTGCTGGTTTTTTGGAGCCTGAATGGTGTGAGGTTGCTGCATATCATGTCAATAAAGACATGAAAAAAAGGATATTTTACTTGATAAATTCCTGGTTGCTCTCCACATACACTTCAAGTAAGTCTCTAGACACAACATGCATTCATTTGACTTCACCATTCAGAAAAGGAGAAGGAAAAGATCTTATTTCCTATTATCCAGCACATATCCTAAAAAGTGGATTTAGTGCATTATTACACTAAGGATGCAGATTCCACCTTGCAGATCCTCCATTATTTAAAATCCAATTAATTGTCTTTGCTTGGTTGGTTTTTAATCCAGCAATCATGTATGTGCATAATTTAAGGCACACAAATGAATAATTCCACTGAGGCCAATGGTCAATATTATTGTTACCAGTGGAAATGAACTGATTTGTGTGCTTTGCTTGAACAGGCTGGGGCACAGCACTGGGAGGAATGTATGATTAGGAGTTTCTCTTCAGAAATTCCTCAGGAAAAAAAAATGAAGCTTAATGGACATAGTTACTAAAAAAATTGCAAAACACATTTAAGCATTTCCATCTCTAAATTCTAGTGCATCATGAAAAGGATTATCATCTTGTTGAGCTGGAATAGTCTTTCAGATGTTGTGAGTCTTTAGGACAGGGAAAAGGGGTTGGAATTTAAGGTCTCAGGGCTGACTCAAGAGAGAGAGATGGGAGTAAAAAAATTACAAAAAGTACAAACTTTGCAATAAGCAGAAATGTAAAAACTAAACTAAACTAGACTTATTTTTATTGACTTAGGAGCAATGGCTTAAAACAAAGGCAAAGGCCTCGAGATGCCCTTGCTCTTAGTCTGGGTAGAATTCCTTCCAAAGCACCAACACCCTAATAATCTTAGAGGCACTCTAAGCCAGAGTGACTCCTCAAAACTGTTCCTAAATGGTTTCAAAATTCAGTGAATTTTGCAAATGGTTCACATTTTGTACCTGGTGCTATTGGATGGATGCAAAGGGGAACCAGAGTTCAGCCCAGCTTCAGCCTGAACAGATGACAGGCAAAAGAACAAGCACCACCTGATCAGCTGGTCCTGCTTTGACAATCACATTTCTTTTAATTTGAAACACTGAGGGAAAAAGGAAATTTTAAGCTCAGTTGTTTCCTCCAAGCTCTTATTTTTAAGGCTCTACTTGCTGTGCTACCTCAACTATGGAATTCTACAAATTCTGTATGTGAATTCTCTAGGTACATATAAACACCTATAACTTTTTTCAGTGTCTTCATGAGAAAGGCAAGGCAGAGCTGGGTGAAGACAAGGGCACAGGGACTGTGAACCAGGGCAGAGAATGCCCCAGACAGGTTATTCTGCTATGCTGTCACTGTAGGATAAAAATGAATAATGTAGGCAAGATTCATCATATGTTGGCAGTAGGAAAAATAAGAGGACTCCTATGTGTAGCTTGGTTCCCCAATCATTCTGTGTACTCTGTAGTGATGGAAAGAGCAAATTAGAATTCCACTCTGAGGCAGAAACATTGGCAATTTGTACAGAACTCTCTGCAGGAGCTAAATGGAGCCATTAACTGAGAGAGGACTGCCTTGATGAGGACAACAGAAACATCAAGATTAATTTGCAGCAGAGAACCCTTGAGAAAGAATCAAAGAAACTGCAGCAATGGAAGATGAGTCCAGAAGAGAGAAGGGGAATGTGGCAGGCAGATCTGAGGACCTGGAGTCTGTACAGGTTGCTTCCTCACCTCTCCTAACAAAGAGTGAAGATATTCAAAGATAAAGATGTTGAATCTGCTGTAGATGTCCTCACCCAAGTACACCTGCCCTGATGCAGGTGAGCCATAATTTGTGGTTTATTGATGGAAAGCTTTGGTACAGCTCCAGTTCATTCTGCACTGCCTGACCTCCCTGAGCAGAGGGTGTTAGTGTAAGGGTGACCAAGCTTCCCCACGCAGCATTGCACAGAAAACAAATGGAAGCAGGGCTGGAGCTCAACCCCCAGAGCCATGAGAGAACAAAATCCTGCAGGAGACCCACCTTGACTGGATTGAGCTTCCTGGGGAGGTGCACAAAGGCAGGAATCCTGCAGGAGGGTCCTGCCTGGCTGCTGCCTCCTGCCCAAGGGCAAGGTGGGAGCTGGGATCAGCTCTGCCTTAGAACCAGCTCCCTGCCTGATGGCCAAGTGGAACACATGTAAAATAGCTCCCATGAGCTGCTCTGAAGTTATCCAGGAATGCCATTTTGCTGTGACATGGAGCAAACCACGTTTGCTTTATTTACATGCATTCTGAGGGAAGTGCATTGCTACCAGTAGAATTTGCCACACTTATTTGGTTATAGGAGCACATTTTCATCACTCATTAGATACAGGCCCCTTTCCAAGGATATGCACATTTTATCAGCTGGGAAAGACTGTATAAAGTCAGAGAAACATAGAAAAAGACCAAACTTTTAACTATTTAATCCCAGATGACTGATACTGACTGCAAGTTGTCACTGAGTCCTTCCACTGTGTTTTTAAGCTCTCAGTACATAAGCCCTGAATTCCACAACATTATTTCACTTGTTAGTAAAGTTCCACACTCCCATTTAATCTGTTTCCAGCTTGGGTGCACATTGTTTTTACAGCCTGATGTTCTTTACCAGACTGAGGCATTATGGAAAATGCAAGGTCTCTGTCTGAGGGTGAGGAAGAGAATTACAGCTTGCATTCAAATACCAGCAGGTCAAAATGTCTGTGGCACACAATGCTTGAGCTGAGCTGTTTTCCACTGCAAGTTCCTTCTGTTAAAAATGCTTCCTGATCCCTGTACTCCTTCCCCAGCACAGGTAGGGAATCACAGGAATAAATTAAGGCTGGAAAAGGCCTCTAAAGATCAAGCCCAACCAGCAACCCAGAATCAACACCCTGTTCAGCACTGGAGGGGAGATACCGAATGTGCTTAGCAGTGTCCTACTTAAAGCTGTGATTTCAAATGGCCCTCACACAAGTTGACTGTACAACTTCAGCAGATGGCAAAGGCCATTTCACTTCACACTTTTCAAAATAGAGGGAAAAAAAACTGTTATAGGCTCTCCCTTCACTTAAAAAATCCCAGCAGCTGTTGCTGGCTTTTGTTTTCACAAAGTTGCAACTTTTACTATAACTAGTAGTACTCCAAAGGGATGTGCATCATTGTGGCAAATCAGCTATCTGAGGAGTGGATTTGCTGACAAAATCTCAGCATATTAAATTTTGTTAGTACAACTACCCCTGGGAAATTCCTCTTGTCAGCTAGGGGAGGGGAAACAAAAATAATCAGTATAAATAACTATTTATACATCCTCCCACCCCACCTGGAATTTTGTGCTTTCTTGAGGGACTTCTCTGTTTTTCTGTGAAAACTGGAGGGTGCTGCATATCTCTGCAGCACATTTGGCAATACAGGGATTCTGAACTCCCACTAAAAAACACCAGTTACACAGCAGGAGATCCTTACATCAAAGAAAAGCCCTAAGCTCCAATAAAACTCTTGCTCTGCCACCTCACTCGCTTTCTCTGGGCTTAATATGTAAAAGAGAAGAAAAATTCAAATGTATCTCAGATCAGTTTAACATGGAACATGTTAACCAGAAGTGAAATATTGAAATTCAATTACTGCCAAGTGCTAAAGCAACTCACATTCTAGAGCATGCTGGAACTGCTGCACTCTGAGGATGTAAAATTCCCCTGAAATGCTCCCTCAGAAGTTGGTTGTTTTTTCCCAGCTGTGGCTCAGGTCACTGTGTCTGCTCTGAAGCTGTCTGGGTCATACAGAACACTGGGGAAGGACCAGGCCAGGCACTGACCCAGGCAGGGCTATTAAAGGAGGGAGCACTGAGCAGATATTCAGGATTTTGCACAAACACATCCTGCAGCCTGCTATGCCAAGCCTTGGCTCTTGATACCTTCTGCCTGTTGATCCTTGGAGTACTAGAAACTTAGAATTTGGGGTTTTAGTGTATAGTAATACAGATGAGTCAAAGATGGAGGATCTTGAGTGTTGTCTTTGTCCTTCTTCTTCACCCTCTTCTTGCTTCTTCTTCATGGGTTTGGGTGGTTTTCTGGAATTGGGTGAAAAAGATCTGCACTGGGGGTCTTGGGTGGTCATTATTGGGTCACAAGTATAAATAATATAGGTGTCACCTTGTTGTTAGGGGATTATCACTCAAATATCCTTGGAAAGAGCTAGAAGCCCTCCATTTTACCTCATTTTCCCAGCCTGCTAGCTGGAGCTCATGGTCCATGAGTCTGTACATAGATAAGATATAATAAACAACCAAGTCCCAAATCAACATCTTCGTTTCCTGTGTTACTCATCCTGACCTTGGCAAGGGAAAAAAGAAGCCTAAACTGCCACAGCTGATGCAGATGACTGACAGATCATTTTCCCTACCTCTCTGCACTCAAAAGCCATCACTGTACTGACTTCAGCAGTGATATCACTTTATCCTGCTTAGCTCTCTGCTGCTCATGGTTCCTGAAGTGTGGATGTGCTTAGAGGAGGTTCATGCCACTGATGCAGCTGCAGTGTTCTCCCAAAGCCAGGGATGTGGAGAGGCCAGGAAGGCTCTCCTTCCCCTCATGGGACTGGTTACAGGGTCCTTGCTGAGTGAATTTGCAATTTACAGAAATGCCACGGACTGACCTCCAACAATTGTTTGGACTCGTGTGACTTAATTGGGATTTGGATTCTCCAGAGGTAAAAGTCACAGAGCTCTATGTGAGTTGCCCTATTCCCACCTAAGTGTGTACAACTTTTATTGTTTTTTCCCTTTGAAAGGAAAAGGTTGGGTTTTGGAAAAGTCATCCAAGAGCCCAAAGGCTATTTAGCCAGAGTCCTTTCATTACAGCTACTGCAGCAGTTCCATCTCTTACTGCTTCTCAGTTATGTAAAAACGTCTTTGCCCTTTAAAGTCTTTGGAAATTCAGTCCAAAAGGATGAAGTGCTCAATTCAAGCATAAAAATATCCCCTACCATGGTGGGTTTGCAAACCTAAAAACTTCATTTCATCTTAGAATTCTGGGCTATCCCTTCCTGTCTCTGTTTATTTTGTGTTTATGTTTGCATGGCTGATTATCCAGAAAGGATCTTCTGCCTGTATTGCTGCAGTGCTGTTTTAGAAATGCTTCTATTTATCTCAGTGTTCACCAATAGCAAATTCTTCCACAACTACATCAGAACAGTCCTGATTGCTGCATGCACAGGAATATACAAGCACACACCATTCATTGATTTCCATAGTCAATTAAGTCTTTAAAAATGAAGATTATGAAAAAAGCACTGTAAGATGTAGATAATCACTACCTTCTTTAATAAGTGAAGGCAAGACTGTCAATTATTTTTTTTTGCACTTGATCAGTACATCCCAAGTTCCTCAGTATCCAGCTCACAATCTAGGAATCCTAGGAAAATTCTACATTCTAGATAATTAATCCAGTTTCCAGCTGTGAAATCGCATCCACAATTCTCAAATAAAATGTCCAATATCTAGAATTCCTGGCACACAGAGATAATAAACCTTTGTCTGACAGGCACTCAGAGAGAGCTATTGTAAAAGCTCCAGAGGTTTTTTGGAGAAATCACTACCAAAGAGCCTGAATGATCTGCAGCTGCACTACTGACAGACAAGATGCCCCTTCTCCTTTTCTTATGAGTCTTGTAAGCAACACCACACAGGCAAGATCAGCACAGCATCCTGACTGACTCATTCTAGATATGCTTGCTTTAAAAGTCAAGAGAGCCAATGCTCTGTGGTGAATATTCCCAGAATAGTTTGGTTTGAAAGGACCCTTAAAGGCCACCTCCTCCAACCCCCTGCAATGAAGGGACAATTCCACGAGGTCAGGTGGTTCACAGCCCTGTCCAACCTGACCTTTGAAGTGTCCAGGGATGGGAAATCTACCACCTCTCTGGGAAACCTGTGCCAGAGTTTCCCCACCCTCACTGTAAAGGTTTTTTTCCTTGTATCTGATCTAAATGTGCCCACTTTCCATTTTAATTCCTTCCCCCTTGTCCCATCACCACATGTCCTTGTAAGCAGGGTCTCTCCAGCTCCCTTGTAGGCTCCCTTTAGGTGCTGGGAGCTCTCCCTGGAGCTCTCCTGTTTTCCAGACAGAACCACCTCAGCTCTCTCAGCCTTGCACAGAATTTCCTCACAGGAGAGCTCCTCCAGCCCTGTGATCATCATCACATCCCTCCTCTGCACTCCCTCCAACATCTCCATGTGCTGTCCATGCTGCTCCCAGGGCTGGGTGCAGCACCCAGGTGGGGTCCCAGCAGGACAGAGGGGCAGCATCCCCTCCTTCCCCTGCTGCCCACACTGCTCTGGATGCCCCCAGGACACAGCTGGCTCTGCAGGCTGTGAGTGCTCACTGCTGGGCTATGCCCAAAACCCAGAGTCCTTCCCAGCAGGAGGACTGATTCCTCTGACTGACTTCTAAACCCTGCATTTTACACTCTGATCTCTCTGTTCCTTTAGGAAGATGTGCTCAATATTGTTTTTAGGTCTCCAATGTGGGTGCAGTTCAGAGGATTGGAGTGACAAGGAGACAGCTGTAGAGAGGGCCATGGGTGCAGATAAACTGCAGATAAACCTGTGATGGCATGACCACTCATACTGAGCCCTCAAATCCTGTGCAGGCAGAAATCCCTCTGAAATCAATGAATAAAGCCAATACTAATGCACCAATTCTCTTTGCAGGCAGGAAGGACTTAATAGTCACAGTAAAACTAGTGAAGATTTAGCTGCAGTGCCCTTTGTCTTAAAAGCAAGATGCTGAAAAAAGTTAAACTCAAAATAAACACTAATTTAATGAATGGTTCTAGACTCACAACTTGTGTCCTGACCTTGGGCATATTTCCTTGTATTTTTCTTTCCCAGGATCTAGATAATGAACACTGGTCTGTTATTTGTGAATTTGTCTAGTAGCTATAGGTCCACAGCTAACAAATCTGATGATTTTTTTTTTTTCCAGAAGGCATCAGTCATCATTTTCTGACAAAACTGGTGGTAGGGCTAAAGCAGTGCACCCACAGACAGAGGCACTGAAAATCCTAAGTGGTTTAGAAATGTCCCAGTAGTTTAGCTCCTAATTTTATAGCTCTGGGACAAAAGATTAAAGATTAAAGACAAGAAAGGTCTCTGTGGTGATGAGACAACAGCAATTAGGATACAGTCTAAAGAAGAACAAAAGGAGAAAGAAAAGTGAAAGGGCAACAGAAAGACAGGGCTATTAAAAAGGTCCTTCCCACACAGGAGCACTGGGCAGAGGGTCTCTATTAACACCTCCCATAACCAACCCCAAAAAAGCTTATTTTTAATAGAGAGTTTCTTTTCACATAGAGGAAGAGGGCTGAGAAGTCCAAAGTTGAGTTCTGAAGGGCTCATAAAGACTTCATTTCACACAACAAGTGTGTTGAACAAATGTTCAGCAGCAGGTTTTCGTGGCAGGTGCCAACGAGTAAGTCACTGCTGTTACTCACTTCCAAGTCAGTGCTACAGCAACCACTACAGTTGCACGGGAAGTTGTTAAC
This sequence comes from Aegithalos caudatus, assembly GCA_013389925.1. NCBI lineage: Eukaryota > Metazoa > Chordata > Aves > Passeriformes > Aegithalidae > Aegithalos > Aegithalos caudatus. The sequence continues at coordinate 2,110,277 of WEIU01019290.1, forward strand.
GAGGAAAAGGAAAACAGATTGAGGTCAGCATTTATGCAAATTAAACGTGGAAAGTTGCTTTTGCAGTGCATTGATGCCGTGGCCCTTCAGTGCTCTGAACTGTGGCCCCTCTCCCCTTGCCCACCACTGCCACAGCAGATGGAGATGAAATAACCCCTGCAATCACAGCCATGGGTTGCTCATACTTGCGTGCTTATTCTCTGTAAGTTTTTCACGTTCATGCAAACCCCTGCCAAAAAGATGATTAAAAAAAACCAAAAAACAACAAAACCTCAACCCCACAACAATAAAAGCCCAGCGTTTTTCTTGGAGGGGCGGAGGTGGATGGGGAATAAACACCATGGAAACATGTAGACAGATATATTCTTAGAATCAGATCATTCTCTTTTGTGGAAAGCCTTACTAATTCAAGCTTAAGTGCTGCAAGAATAAAGGGTTAGGAGGAAAAACACAGCTGGTGAAAATTGGGGGTTGCAGCTCTGCGTTTAATGTCTTCCACTCTGTGGCAATATCTCTGAATTTCTCATGTCTTCCTCATTGGCTGCAACAGGCTGGAGGAGGGGGGTGAGAAAAGCTCACAGAATCTGTCAATGCTGTCAGCAAAGTAAATTACATCTGTTGTTCAATTTGTTCCATTTTGATTTCACGATGGGAACTGTAAGGGTGAGTGTAAGGCCGTGTTTCAAGCTGATTTAGCAACTCTTGGAAGTATGATCTCAAAGACTGAGAGGTGGAGGGAAGTTCCAGGAGAGCCTGTTTAACCCACTGCATCTGTATGTGCTCCTCTCTGCTGTCCCTGGGGATGTGGTGCTCCTGAAGGTTTGCACTGATTCCACCTCACTGCCTTGTGCCTCTCACTGCACTGTTTTAGACTATTAACTCATTTTCTTGCCTAGGGGCTGGGCAAGACTAACAAGGATATTTTTTTTTAGATCTGAGGGAATCAACTTATTATGTGGCAGTTTGGACATCTCTTCCAGGGACAGGTTAGTGCCCTGGATGTCATCCAGGCTTGGCTTTAGTCCATCTATAACAATACCACTCTTTAGTTTACACTTAGAGCCTTGAGGTGAATTGTTCCTGCAGGCACTGCATGTTATTTTCAGAGACTCAACCAAGTATTCTGAAGTGTTGTCCAAATGACATGGGGCAGAGCCAAGACTCCAAAACTGATGGCAAGCTCAGGGTTGCTCATTATTAATAATCTTCCAGCAAATCAAGCAGAATTACTCGATCCTAGAACTCAAGCTGTAAGGGGCAAGCAGAAGAACTCAGGACCAGGTTCTCCACTACCCAGCAATGTGAACAGCCCAATGCAACAATGGCTGTGTTTTGCAATTTCTCCTTGCTTTGTTTTCATTGATATGTACAATTGCTTAGGTGCAGGGCAGTGGAGAGACCAGGCATTGAAAACTGAGGCTGCAGTGGATAGATTTGCATGCAGTGTCACAGGTCTCCAGCTGCAGAGAGCACATTTCACACAAAGGTGAAAACCTTTCTAGAGACAGGGCACTGGCCGAATTGTATTTAACTCAGAAACAGAGCTTCCCCTGAAGGACAGTAACAAACTGATTAAGAATAATTAAAAAGAAGATCCATTAGGGAAGGTTGAAAGAACTGAATCTCCTTAGATTAGAAAAAGATTAAGTGAAGACAAATTATGCCTACAAATATTTAAACACTGCGTTATAAACTGCTCAGAGATTAATTTTCTTCCTTAGTCAACAAGACAATACAAAATAATGGACTGCAGCAGAGACTGATTACAAAATACAAAATGATTCAATTTGCAACATTTGGGTTTTCATCTGCTGCTGGAAGTTTCCAAGAAGGATGAGTCTTCAGCAATGGGCCTTGGTGCCTGCACCAAGCGAGCTGCTAACGCTGGCTGATCATCAGGGAGAGTTTTGAGAATAATAACCTCAAATCCTTCTGTAGTGCATAGGAAAATTATAACTTGAGATATCACAAGAGGTGCCTGTCTACTCAATGCTTCTGTGGACCATGAGACAAAGGCACCTGGCATGGACAAAATAAACCAGGAGAAGTGTTTCTACAAACACTTACTGCTCCCTTCAGCAAAGATCAATTCTTCAGTGAAGAGTCAACAAGGCTGTTTTTGCACAGATTTTCCTCCTGTCCAATATAGTTATTTCACATTAAAAATTTGGCTCTTTTTAACTAATTATCCTACATTCCATGAGAGCAGTGTCAAACTGTTTTCCCTAACATTTTCCTTTCCCATTTCAAAAGAAACCAATCTACTCACAAGTCTTATCTGCTAAGAGAGAGAGAGAAGACTGGAAAATATATTGATCTTAGTGATGCCAAGTCCTTCTAGGGAATAAAAGTTTATTGCTTTCCTGTCTCTGATTATCTTTTTGTGAGGATGTGGAAGTAATACTCCATGAGAGAGGGGACAGGCTTCCCTACACAGGTGGAAAGCCTGCACTGGGAAGCATGAAGGAAGCAGGAAACTGAAGTTAAAATTTGAAGAGCTATGAAGTGGATTAGGAGTCTAGAGCTTGTGGAAGGTCACACAGCTTTCTCACTTTCAAACATGCAGCTTTAACCTTGCAAACTGTGGCACAAGACAGACTTTGGTTTCATGGAATGACTGCTATATTTTCCATGCTGAAATGTGCTAAGCTCCCTTCATTCCCGCTGAGAGGAATGCAGAGATCTAAAACAAAAGTTGGGTTGTTTTTCTTTTTTAGAAAGTAAGAAGATGTAATTGAGAAGCACTCATAGAAAAGTTCAAAGCAAGGGAAATGCTCCATTGTCTCAACACTTCCAGCCAAGTAATCCAGCCCAGAGCTTTATCTGTTGTTCTGCTGAGTTTCAGGTCAGGCACACATTTTCAGATTTAAGAAGGGAGCAAAGAAAACTCTCTGCATCCACATGCATGTCCTTGGAAAGCTAATCTCCACAGATACCAAGGCCCTGATTAGGCATCTGGAAGTCCTCATGTTGTACTATGACTGCATGTGACAAATCTCAACAGCATCATCAAGATTCTGCAAAAAATACAAAGTGAGATCCTGACCTTTTGAAATTAATGAGAATTTTGCCATTGACCCCAGCAGGACCCCAGCAGGACCCCTCTGACAAATCTTGTCATCTACCCTGAATTGCAAAGGAGCCAGGAACTTGACAGTCTGCTTGAGCTTTGGATGCCCAGCCCTTTTAAATATTAGCTCTTTATCTTACATTGTTAACTTTAATGAATGACCTCTGAAAATCATCATATAAAACTTTTGTCTGCAAAACTGTCCAATTTGCAGCCAAAATTTTCTCATGCTGTTTTTTAATCTGTGCTTTTAGTGTAAGATGCACAAAAACCCCTCTGTATTTCTAATTTAAATAACTGTGCAGATTTAATTCCTTATAAAGCAAAATTTAATTTCTGTGACCTCACTGTGGTTTCAGGAGATCTTTCAGAGCTGAGAAGAGAATATCCTGCAGAGAATATCTGCACCCTGTGGAGATGCAGCTCCCAATGGGTTGTCTATGACAAGTCCACTCTTCCTCAGCCAAAAAGGCAAAGACCAGGGAATAAAGTTATGTATGAGTCAGTCTGCAGTAAGAGAACAGTGGCTCACAGTAAGTTTAGGACAGATATTTGTATCCTACCTCACTTATTAAAATTCTTCCCTCAGCAGCTGAAATGTTGCATCTTTTCTATCCTTTACTATCCAGAGTACTCTTCCTTTTGATCTGGCTAAATCAAGCTGGAATGCCTTTGCCATGGCCTCTAAATCTGACTGTCTAAACCTCAGTAGATGTGGCTGGAAATCACATGAAATGACAGTGTAAGTGTCCAGAGACTGTTTCTAGATATAAATATCCAAGTGTTTCTCCTCAGTAGGTGCCCAGCAGCCCCTGCCCCCAGCATGGCTCAGACCCCTCTGCAGAAGGAGACACCTCAGACACCCCCCTTACCAAATGGCAAACACTGATCAGAGCTGAATTCTGGCAGCTTTGGCAATACAGCACAAAGAGGAAAAAGTCACATGGCACAACAGTACTCCTAGGATTGTTTCCAGCAGCTTGACCAAGGAGGTCTCACAGCTCAGGTGTTCAGGTATTTACTCAAACTTTGTATTTCATGGTCTTTAAATATAGGTGATACTCTTTTTTTTTCTTTATGAAATAAATTTCCTCCTTCTCAATTACTTATTTTTTTTTTCTGCAGTGCTAACTCTTATCTTTAGTAGTGTTGTCTAGGAATAACTGGGAACTGATGATAACAAATATTTCTGCTCTTCCCAAAGCAAGCATTCTAACTGCCATAATCTAAAAGGCTCACCATATGCATGCCCCTAAAAATAATGACCAAACTGTATTAATTTAAGGTCTAAGTTCAGCATTCTGTCTCTGAAGAAAAAAGAACAGCAGCTCAGGAAATCAGTGGAAAATAAAAAGCTGGCTGAATATCAAACAAAAGCCAACAACTGAAACCCAGTTTGCTGCAGGGACACCATAAAAATCAGACTGTCTGCTGCAGTCATGGTAGAAAATCTGTTGGAAGTGAGTTTATGCTTTTGGCTCCTGCTATTAGATAACTGATAATGAGTTAAACATTTCATATCAAGTCATGAAAATGACACATGGGCACTAAAGGGTGGGAATTGGAAGGGTCTTTGATAGCACATGTCTTTGGAGAAACTGGTGATAACTTGTGGAGAGGTTTCACAATTCTGAATGCTATACAGGGCCAAAACTATTTTAATTTCTTCTTCTATCATTTACTCTCTCCTGTTTCCCCTGTAAATAAATCATCTCAATCACATACAGCATGGGGAAATGTGAGCTAAAGGTGGTAAAAAGACAGGTATATTATATGTAGCCATAGTTGAACTGTGGAGCAGTTTTGCCCAGTTTCTCTTCTGGCTTTAACTTCTGCTCTTCATTATTTTATTAATTTGTACCCTCTCTTCTAATAATGGCAATTTTTTTTCTCTGACACCCAGACTCCCCTTGTGGTTAGATCTCTGCCCTTTATCTCAGGCATTAAAAGGAAGCCACAGTCACAATTCTAATCCAAGTTTAAGAAGATAAAGAGACAACTTCTAGCTGTTCCACACAGAGACCACGCTTTGCTGATAAGCTAAACCTTCAAAGGGAAATTGTGCAAACTCTAAATCACTGGTGGGTAGAAGGCAGCTTCAGGCTCGTGTTTAAGAGAGAAGTTTGTTGACTAATAGTGAGTGCAAGCTGCCTCAGTCCAGATTATCCTTTTGTGTGCTTTGAGCCTTCTCCAGTCAAACTGCAGCCTGCATTTTAACACATCCTGATTCTGGAGAACCAGGCTGTCGTGGCATGCCAGACTTACAGGCTGGGGAGGGTCTGGGTTAGTCTTATAAACGATAATAAATATTTCTGCTCTTCCCATTCCTGTGTGAATGGAAGTCCTAGGCCATAACATACTGCTGCAAAAGCTGGTGGCCAGAGCTGCATGCAGAAACACATTTATCTGTGATTTACTGGTGAGAGCTAAACCTGATATTAACTCCTGCAGTATAATTGTATTGCAATGAATTTCCCACAACATTAGGAATTAAAAGGTACAAACTAAAGCTGCTGAAATGCCCAGAATTAGGCTACGGCACAAGATGAGACAGGACAAGATGAGATTCCAATTATATTGCAGGTAAAATCAGATTTTGGCTAAACATGTGAGTATGATTGATACCAGAATCAGAGCTAATAGCTTTAGAATGAATTCTTCTACGACAAAAGTCACAATCAGGAATACTGCTGGAATTTGTGAGGCCTTTCTCATAAAACCCACGAGCTGATCAGTGTAGTGCCTTTGTAACACAAATGCACCATGGCTGCCTGTCACTAATCCTTGTACATCAGTAATCTGGAGATGTATGAGACGTTTCACTCCTGCAGAGAGGGTCTCTCAGTGACTCTCTTCTCAACATTGCAACCCTTCAAATCAATAAACCGTCCGCCACCATCCAAAATTAAAGTATCGATGGAAAGTCAACATTTACATTTGATTTCATTGCCCCCAGAGAACCCCTCCATTTTACCTGCCAGTAAGCTGAGTTAATTCAAGCTCCATGCTAGCAACCATGCCTTCAACTCTAGAGAACAAGCAACAAAGCTGAAGCCCCCGAATCCCAAGCGAGCAGGAGCGGGACCCCCAGCCCGTCCTTTTCGGATACGTACCCAGTACAGCACATCTGTCCATCCCTCCATGGTGATGCACTGAAACACCGTGAGCATGGCAAAAGCAAAATTGTCAAAGTTGGTGATGCCGTGCTTGGGTCCCTCCCAGCCCGCCTTGCACTCGGTGCCGTTCTGACACTGCCTCCCGTGGGCAGACTGGGGGGCGCACGGCGACGGGTCATCCTCCGCAGGGGTATCTTAAAGGGGAGAAGGGGGAGAGAAAAACAGCTCAGGGGGTGGGTTTGACAAGCTGGTAAGCAAGGCAAGGGTGTCAGGTTTTTGTAACACAGAGGTGTTTTTGCAGCTGGTTTGGCAGATTTCTCAGGGATGCACGGGGCCACCGCTCGCTGTCGCGCATCGATTTCTTCTGGCGAAATGTAATAGCCAAGCTGTCAAATTTTATAGCCAAAACTGAGATGAACTTTTGTTTTTTTCCAAAGCATGCCCTCCTGTGAGGGGGAATTCAGGCCTATCAACATGACAGGGAGCAGTAGATGGAGCCTCTCGTGTTTTGCTAGGCTGTGTGGCATGGGCAGCTTTCCTACCGTGAAATCTCCTGGCTAATCCTGGAGGCAGCGCCCACTGGCACTGCTGGAGGACAGAGCCCTGCAGTAGACAGGCTCCAGTGCCCTGCAGACTCATGTGGCACTGGGCCACTGCTGAATTACAGCACAGAGTGTCTGCAGCTCAGCCCTTTTGGCATTTGGATGGTGGGTTTTATCAGTATCCATCAGTATTTCATTTTATCAGGAGCCATGGGGCACCCAGGAGCTCCAAGGCTGCTGCCTGGTTATCCACCTCTTGTTCTGCACAGGTGTTTTCAAAGACCTGACAATCGAGACAACAAAGCAAGCTAGATGCTTTGGTGTATAAAGAATCCTCCAGAAAACATTTTTTTTTTTGTGAGCACACAATCTTCTGCAATGTGATTTTTAAAAATATGCAGCTTTCAGATCATAGTGCCACATTTTTAACAGATGCAGGTACGCATGTATGTGTAGGAAGCGGGTAACACTTTATTTAATTTGTTTCTCATCTTATTATATGGTAAGCAATGTAATTTTCCAAAATTGTGATTACATTCTGATCACGAAAGAATGCCAGAAACTGCAATTTCAGAATTAGATGCTGTAATGTAAATACTTCCAGACAGAATGGAGAAAAATACACCCACTTTAAAGATGCAAACCAGAGTGACAGTTCATTATAGTTCTAGCATCAGTTCCAGAAAATGAAATCTGCCAACATTATAAAAGCAGAAAAAGCAGAACTTCTGAAACAATTTTCTGCTGTACACAATTTTCTTATGACCTAAATTAGGTACTAGGCATTAATACCCTCTACCACATGAGAAATAGCTGCTGTTCAAGATCAATAAATCAAATGAAAATTAACAGATGGTTAGATGAGTGACAGTGTAATTGAATTATTTTGAAATGTGAGTATTTCTTTCTGCAAATAATTAGAAATAAATAAATAAATTTCCTTCTAGATTTGATGTAAAAGAAGTTTCTCCCTATAAATGTCATTTTTTTTCTCTCTGGTTGCACTTCTAACCAAAGTTGCAGCCTGTGATTAAACAAAAAACGGTACTGCCCTGAATTATATATTCCTTTATAATGATACTGGTTTAAAACAGAGATGCATTTTTGTATGAGATTAATAATAAAATATTTAAGTTGCTCATTTCTGTGACACCAGCTCAGCGTGCAGTGGTGAAATTGTGAAACCCCTGAGTCAGTGAGCAGCAGCCACCCCTCTCCTGTGCCAGCAGAAATGCTCTGTTACATATGGAAAGAGCCTCCCTCTGAAAAATGTTTATTTTTGTGTATTTTCCCCTTACCTATCAGTCCCCCTTGCACATGGTAGCAGGTCTTATGCATCTTCCCCATGAATAACTCCAGTCCAATGATGGCATAGATAATAATGACAAACAGCACCAGCAGGGCAATATGCAACAAAGGGACCATGGCCTTGATAATTGAATTTAAAACCACCTGGAGACCTGCAGAGAGAACAGAAGGAAGCACTTATCAGCAAGAGAACAAAATTCACAGAGGCTATAAATTGCACAGCAGTGTTTCAGTTTTATTTTGTTCCCCCTCACCTGAACTCATTATCTTGATGATGCAAACACGTACATTTACAGATTACCTCCTTCCAGAAGATCCCCAACATTTCAAAAATTTGCCATTGCTTCCCAGATCACAGACCAAAGTGAAACAGGCATTACCTTGCCTGTCACCAAAACACCCCCATCCTGAGAGGGAATACAGCAGCTGGCTTGCTTGTTCTTGAAAAACAAGCTTAAGGTGCTGCACACACGGTATTGAGGAGAGTTAAACATGGGAAAAACAAAGAATAACCAGGCCAGAAGAGGGACAAGGACCATGATACACGAGGGCAAAGGCTGGGGTGCACAGAGCTGCACTGCAGAGCATGGGGAGAGGTGGCAAACTGAAGCCATGGCCCTGCTCTGATGATTCCAGAAGTCAAACCTGTCCCAGCAGAGCCTGAGATGCCCAAGAATCCCCCAACCCATACTGAGAGCTCCCAGCCCTCTCAGGATCTTCCTGTGCTCCACATCCACCTCCAGTCCCAGCAGAGTTTGAGATGTCCAAGAACCCCAAATCCATACTGAGTGAGAGCTCCCAGCCCTCTCAGGATCTTCCTGTGCTCCACATCCACCTCATCCACCTCCAGTCCCAGCAGAGTTTGAGATGTCCAAGAATCCCCAAACCCATACTGAGTGAGAGCTCCCAGCCCTTTCAGGATCTTCCTGTGCTCCACATCCACCTCATCCATCTCCAGTCCCAGCAGAGCCTGAGATGTCCAAGAACCCCAAACCCATACTGAGAGCTCCCAACCCTCTCAGGATCCTCCTGTGCTCCACATCCACCTCATCCATCTCCAGTCCCAGCAGAGCCAGAGTCAGGACCAGCAGTGCTGGTTTTGTCCCAAGATTTATGGATCACCTTTTAACAGAGGCTGCCCAGAAATGGATCTGAGCAAAATGTTATTACATGACTGTTAAGGTATGAGACTGTTCAAAGTCCTAGCCATGAGCAAGGCAAACATTCCCAGCATGGCCCAGGGAAGGTGACTTGCAGCCAAGTTTTCTAAGTCACTAAGCAGCTGTACCCTCAGATGCACTTGACTCAAGCTGCAGATTCATGTGCCTCCCTCTGTCTCCTTCCCTTCATTTTGTAAAACCAGAATAACAAAGCCAGCCTCATAAGCCTTTAGGATTTGCATTTACAAAGATCTTAAAGTTATCACTTTGAGTAGGAATAATGGCAATCACTGTCACTGGCAAGTTATTAATGATGGAAGTATTGAGAGACCTCTAGAAATCTATAGTCTACAAATAGCCAGATCAGAACAATTACAAGCTCATGATTTTGCAATGACTGAGAGCCAGAAGTCATTAATGTCTCCTGCAAATGCTGTCATCTCCTCAGAGAAGTTGGTATTAACTGTGATTTTTGAAAAATGTGATTCATGAGTTGTAAATGTCTGTTATACATCTGCCAAGAGAGCTTGTGATAACTAATAATTTTTAAAATCTATCATCTAAGATCTTAGACTTTCTCTTTTTTTTTTTTTCTTAAAAATAAAACCCTAATTTAAATACTTTCTAATGAGGATGACACATCTCTTGACAAGCCCTTTCCCTTGCAGGCAATCCACTTGTCAGCTCCCAGCTCAGGCTGACACTGCCTTTGCTCCCAGCCATGTGATGGAACACAGCAGAAGCAACCACAAGTGGCATCAGCTGGCTGGCCAGCAGCATCCCTCCCTGCCTGCCAGCAAACACTGCTGGGTTCTAACATCCCTCAGGTGTCAGAGCACTTTTTCAGGTGTCTACAGGCAGCTCAGTTACCTGTTATCACTTATCTATCCAAAGGATATGCTGCTATCCAAAGGCAGTGCCATTCAGCATGAAACACTCTGGCTTTCATAGACTCTAACATGAACTACATTGCTGACAGCATCAAAACATCTGGACAAGAGTGGCCCCACTCTGCTGGCTCTGTGGCCTCTGGGTGCTTTTCTTGATAAGCAATACCTCTGGGGGAAAATAAAAAATTGCTGCGCTTACATGAGGAATTCAACCTTTTCCTCTAAATACCCACATCTTTCAGGTTACTGATTCTAAATAAGCACAGAAAATGAAGAGCAGTCATTGCTCTTCGTTCTTTACTTTACTTTACTTCGTTCTTTACATTCTTCATTGCTCCAATTCTTTGTGTGGGTCAGGAATGTTACATTCCCCAGAAAATTAAAACAATGTCTCACCTTCTCCCAAACAAGGTACAACAGTTGACAACAAGAAAGTTAAAAGACTACAGATGGCTGCAAATCTGAAAAAAAACCAACCAAAATCTTTGCAGATTGAAATATTTGTTGCTTCAAATAAATCTTCATAAAAGCAAATAAAGGCCTTCCTTTTCAGTGACTTTAGGAGCCTTGTTAATCCAAAATGTAGCCAAGCTCATGATGCTAAGAGTTCTGATACCAGGTTTTATGTAATTTACCCCTTATTATTATTATTATTATTAATTATAACATTCATTGTCGGTTATACCCAGTACTCTTGAGAAGGTACTGAGGACAGACAAAAAGACGAACAAAAAAGCTCTCTCATTTTAAAAACAGCTCCATTAACACCCACGACATCAAAGTGCTTCAGCCTAGTACAGATGTCCAGAGCAGATAAAATCTGCACAAAGCAACGCCCTTTGTGTTAACAAAGCACTGCTTGTGGAAACAAAGGTTTGCACCACAAACTTGAGGTGATTTTTAGATGGTCAGGAGAACATGTACCACCAGGAGATGTACAGGACCTTCGGCCAGCTTAATTAGAGAAAAGCTTCTTGAGGATAACAAGGCAGCTTTGGAGAGGACACGAGGTGCTGGGTGCTTTTAGCAGGAATTGATGTGAGTGCTGTGCAGCATCCCCTTAGGGCAGCCTGTCTTTAGATCCAGATGATTCCAATAATTAGCAAAGTTAAATACGTTACCGTCAAAGCATTCAGAGAGTTTCCAGAAGTTAAAAACACGCTAACTAGGCGGCAACTTCACAAATGCCCTCAGGAGATGCAGTGGGTGCTGCTTGCAAGGAGAGATGCATGCACATCACCTCTGTCCAGCCTATCGCTGCAGCACTGCTGCTGCCTGAAAATTGCTTTATTCTGCCAATAAATATTTTTTCTTTTTTGCAACACAGAGAGCTGCTGCAAGGAATGGCAGGAATAACCCTGCCCAGACATTGGGGAAATTCACTGTGCTGGCAGAGGGGAGAGCAGGGAGAGGGGTGAGGAGGGATCAGAGGACAGGGCAAGGGCTGTGGGTACAAAGTCACTTTTATAATAAAACTCTCTCACTCTTCCAAACACATCAAATCTGTGTTCTGAAACCCCAGGGGTGCAGATGCATTCCTGATCAGAGTGAAGCAAGGTGAGCCACCCCCTTACAGAGACTTTTCCAACCAGTGGTGAGAACTCTGCACACTTTTAGGGGCTCTTTCTCTGTGCAGAGGAAGAAAAGAGAGCTCAGCCTATAAAAGGATGATTTCTCTGTCCCAACTCAGGTATGCTCTTAGTCTTTGCATGGTGCAATACACAGGCATCACCCCCCATGGGTGTTCACACCTTGGCATATCTTGGGCATTTTCTTCTCACCTGTGGAGGTAAGGCTGGCACTCCCAGCAAGGAGCTGTGCAGTTGATAATCACAATGAAATCAGAGTGCCTGGTGATCTGATCAGACTGCAGAGCTCCTTTCTGGATTTAAAGGAGGTGATGCCAAATACTCCTTCCTACAGCAGAGCCGAATTTTTGCAGTGCTGTTTGCAGAAGTTGGCAATGTCAGCACTGGCCAACCATAAACACAAGGTCTTGAACTGAAGTCATGAGAAGTAAATATAAAAATAAAGGGTTTTCAAATATTTGGCATTCTAAATCCACTTCTTGGTGTGCTAGGCTCTCTCCAGACATCTGTTTAGGTGCAGCATCTGCCTCGAGGAGCTCACTCCAGGCTGGACACAGAGAGCTGCACAGGGATTAGGGAAAGTGCAATGAAAGGGATTGTTTGCACTTCTCCAGCCCACACTTTTCATCTGTTAATAATTGAAGATCTTAAACAACCCTTCGTATTTATTTTAAGAGCCCTTCAGTTTACCTTTAAAAAAATCCTCTTGGCTGTGTTCTGCTGGCTGACACTGATTCCATAAATGTTTCAGCAAGCAAAACACGTTAATGCCATTCCCTGGGCTCAGAGAATTTAACATTTATTTACACTGATGAAACGTTTTAAATATTTATTACACAGGAAAAACATTGCTTTTTATACCAGGTCAAGCCCTTTTTATCCTCTGGAGGACTGCATTAACCCAAAAGTTTAGAATACAACTGGGAAGAAGAGGGACTATGGAAGAACAGAGGAAAAAAGCTTATACTAAATAACACTGATCTTTCTCAAAGCCCAGGGAAATGCACTTTTAGGGCTGCTGCAGGTGTTTCAGAGCTATCAAATGATGCTGTGTTTTTCTCTCAGGAAGATGATGAGAGGGGCTGGTTGCTGTCTCATCAATTCAGGCAGATATTGAAGAATGCCCTGTGTCTTTGAGCATGTAAGTGTCTGCACCTAAAGCAATGGGATTACCTGCATATCCCCTTGTGTACTTACAAGCTTTTTTGGATTTCAACCAATGTTTAGCAAGATGGCACAAGAAAAAGACCCAGCTGCTAAAATGCACTTGGCATTGTTGCATTGTGGAACGTATCCAAGGAAATTAATGGTAGATTTGCTAATACAGAATTCCTTTCAAGAAAGACATGCCTATAAAAACAGAGACAACTCTTAGAAACACCCAACTTGCCTTTTCTTTCAAGACTCTGAACTTTCACAGCTGAAAAAATCTTCTTTCTGAGACTGATTCTGCCAGGTTTTTTTTCCTCAAAAAGATAACATCTCTTCTTTGTTGCACAGTGGTGTTCATAAATTCCCAATTAATGAATGAATGAGTGGTAATTACCTCACATTTCTTGCCCTTTTTACCTTTGGTTTCCTGTCCTTTTGCACCCCTCATGTTTCTTGCCTTTTCTTCCCTCCTTTTTCGCTTCACATTTCCCACCATTTTTTCCTCTCTCCTTTTCTGCCCTTTCCCTCTTCTATTTAAATACTCCAAATGCTGGAAAAGAAGAATTTCCTCTGAATCTAAACCCTTAAAACCAAGGAAAAACAGGGATTCCACTGCAGTTTAAGCCTTAAGATGATGAAAATGGGGGATTTTCCCTCAACTCCAACCCATAAAATGGCATCAGAAAGGGGATTTTCCATTTAAACTAGAAAACAACAATTCCTCTGCAACTGATACATTTAAATCATGGGAAAAAATTTGGTTTCCTACAACTGCTACCCTTAAAATCACAGGTGAAGGGTGATCCCCTCCAATTTATACACACACAATAATGAAATAATCCCCTCCTCACCCTCACTGGGGCTGTGATCTCTGAACTTCCCGAAGGCTTTTAGATCCCGACCATCACCACGAGGATTTATTTTATTTGCCAGGACTCTCAGTAAGCAGGAGCCCTGCTCTTGAAGCAGTGCATGCACTTTTGGAGCTGTGTGGACATCAGCAGTGCCGTGGCAGTTACCAGGAGCTGGCAGCTCCTGTCCAAGGGACACTGCACCGTGGGGCTCAGCGGGCAGCGTGTTCGGACACTCAAACGCTGCACCTTGCAGTCTGAGCCACCCCTGCAGCTCAGCTCCTTTTCTGGCCTCGGGCTTCTGCCTGCTACCTGCTTTGGAAGTGACTGAGCTCTGCAGGAAAAGCTTGAAACATCCTTAAGATGTTGGTCTCAGAACTAACATTCAGGAGAGCTCTCTGTCACAATTTTCACAGGTTTTCAATTTTGGGTCAAGCTTGGTTTGCTGGACAGGGCAGTTCCCTGTTCCCTTCCCTTTTCCCACCATCTGAGCACTCCAGATCTTGCAGAAAGCACATCCTGAGTCTGCTGTTCCACTGGTTTTGCAGGGATGTATTTTATCTCCACCACGGGGTTGCCTGACCCAGGAGAACGAGCACAGTCTCCTATAAATTCCCTCCTAGAATTGATCAGGAATAAAAAGGGGAAGGAGAGGGCCAGCCCTCCCCTGCTTTCCTATACACACAGAAATACACATTTTTGTACTTCAGCCAGTGCCAGGGCTGGGGGAAGCAATTCTCAAACCCCATAATGCAGTTCAGAAGACAACCACTACTCTGGGCAAGCCAGGGGGAAGCAGGGGAGGATTTGTGACTGAGCACAGGACCTGAGTCAGATCATTTCTGGAACCACTCTCAAGTGCTAGAGCTGATGCACCAAACCCAGCCACCAGCAAGGTCTACCCACAAATCACATTTATTTCTGACAATGCACCAAGAGACTGCCACTATGGGTCTATTTCCAAAGCACAAGCAATATAAGCAGTAATATTCCCCAAAGTGGATGTTTATCGCTTAATAAATGTAGAGGTTGGCTAAGAAAATTGAAAAATATTAAATATTCATAAATATGAAAGGTTTTATAGCAATTTCAAAGGAAGCCTGGAAAACAACAGGCAGTTTTAGCACAAAAAGGTCCACAGCCATGGCAAGATGTATTAGATAAGTGCACCTACAATGATTTGTGTGAAAAAACATTGAGGACTTTCTTCACCAGTGCTGCAAAGGGAAATCATATCACACAGTTCATTTAAGGACAGCTGTACAACAGCAATTTGGGGAGGTAGTCCTTTTCTGTCTTGCTGGATTCTCAAAATATTAGTGGTGGATTGCTAGATAAAGTAATTCTGTGGGTGTAGCCCAGCATTCTTGGGGCTGCAGATGTCATTTCTATTTCAAGAATAATAGGGAAGGTCTTGGAATAGTAAAGAAAGACACAACACAGGACAGAAAACTAGCTGATATGAAAAGAAATAGGAAAGAAAATTTTCAAGCTGCAGGGTGACTACTTTGGAGTAAGCAATGCCATTTAAACATATACAAAAACACAGTTCAAAAACACGTGCTGTAAAAAAAAAATAGGAAAAAGAAAGTTTTGGCATGTGCTCATGATGTTCTCATGCCTGCATTTTTCAAACCACATCTTCACTGACTTCTTAAACCAAACCAGGGGATTCATACAAACGGGCACGTGGCTGTGAGCACAATTGTTTTGTGTTTGCCAAGCCCTGCAATGCCAGCCTTGCCTCACCCTTGGAGGTGAGAAAGGATCAGCAGAACAAACCCCAAAGCCATGAGAGCACCCAGCTCTCCTTTCTGGATCCTTTCTCTTGGGAAGCAGCTGAGCTGGAGCATCCTCTGCCTGCCAGAGTGACCCAGCCTGGGCAGAGCATGGTGGGCACACTGCAGGAGGATGCTTGGATAAATGAAAACATGGCTTGGGCTCCCTGACTCTGCTGGGAG
Source organism: Aegithalos caudatus (assembly GCA_013389925.1). NCBI lineage: Eukaryota > Metazoa > Chordata > Aves > Passeriformes > Aegithalidae > Aegithalos > Aegithalos caudatus. The sequence goes on from WEIU01019290.1 coordinate 2,125,916, forward strand.
AAACCTCCACCACCACTCACAGAGCATCCCTCTCTCCTCCTCCTGCTGGGCTTCCACTTTTTTTAGTAGCCTTTTGTTCAAAGTATGGAAGTGTCCACTCTCTTTAAAGATGCTTGGTGATTAAAAAGACTTTATCTTTCCAGTTTCTTGCAGGTGGCTCCTGCAAGTTCAGCCTTGCTCTCTAAACATTTGATTTTACCTCAGTTCAGCTGAGGATGAGATCCAGGCAAGGTCTTCAGACTTTAAATGTAAAAAAAAATCAAACCCCAAAAATGGTGTGGTGTCCCTCCCATGCAGCTAAGCAGCAACATAAGTGCCTACAGAAAATTCCACATTACAGAAAAAAAGGCCATCCTGAACAAAACCAAAATGAAGTTCAGTGAGCAAACCCCAAAGCTGTTTTGAACAAAGACCACAGTGTGTTGCCAAGCAGTGTTACACAGAGTGGGGAGGCTGAGGTCAAGTTCTCTCTGCCAGACAGAGACTTGTGAAGATGGATTAGAGTTAAGGCAGCTAAAGGACATTCAGGAGCCCTGGCAGTTCCTAGGCCAACAAGGATCAGCTGTCACTATTTCCCAGGAAATAGCCTTGATTTTCTGCTGACAGCATGACCATGGACTGAGAAAACCATTCCTGGGGTCACTGTAAAGGTTTTATCTCTTCTGAACCACTGTGTAGGGTCACAGACAGGAAGAATTTTCCTTGGCTCCTCTTCCTACAGAGCTACCCAAACCCAAAGACAGTCTGGCCCAAGGACTGCCCCAGTTCTCAGTGAAATGACCCATCACATCTCTAGTTTTTAAATTCCTTCATGTGCAAACACAGCTGTAACAGAAAACAATATTTACAGGGGGAAATGCTGGTCTAGCCACTGGGTTCAATCAGAAAACTTGTGTAGGAATATGTCAGCATGCTGTAATGCCTTCAGTCTGGTCAGGTGAACATAAAAACAAAACCCAAGCCAATAGTTAAACAACCTCTGAGCTGGGATAATGATGGAAAAATCTTGTTTCAGGATGTCAAATGCTGTTGTGTGCAGCTCTGAAAAATGAACACACATGTCCTAAGGAAACAGTTTTGCAAACAGGGAGCTTTGAGAACCTGGAAGAGCTAAAGCCTCATGGTAGCAGAAAGGGGCTCAAAGCAATTGGGCTCAATCATTTGAATGGAAGAGTAATGACTTTTGGGTTACAAATACATTTATAAAACTATTAAAATTTTTACAGCTTATTCACAGAATTCCTTAGGTAAATGGACATTAATCTCCTTTCTGTATTGTAAATAATAAAAAACATTTTATTTGTTTGATGTCCTTCTCCAGATGCTCTAACTCATCACTTGTGAACAGGTTTAGAAAAGGCAAAAGCTTAAAAGATAACAAATGTTAACAGGGATTCTGTAAATGTACAAGTCCAGCCAGGGATGTTAAGATTACAGCTTTGTAGTCCATAAAGAAAACTATATTGATGAAAGAAATTGATCTTCTGGGAGGTTAAAAGCTCTTTAAAGCAAATAAGAAGTGACTTACTATGAGCTACACAAAATTTGAACTTCTCATGATGGAAGAATTACAACAAAATATTGGATAAAGCCTAAAACTTTGTCTTTAGGTGACTGTGTGGAAGTTCAGCACTGTATATGACAAATAATAGGTTAAATATCCCTGGAGAGGAAAATTCACCCAACCTCTCAGCTTGGGGCAGTGCTAATGGGCACAGATGGGACTGAGCTCTGGAGAGACACAGGGACATTCCCAAATCACTGCCAGGGAGGAGAATTCTGAGAACCCAACAGCAGAAAGCTGCCTGATTAATTACCTGATCAGGTAATTAAAGAACTGGTGCAAACCCCACATTGTTCTCTTGATGCACATGTGGGATTTGTTTCCTCTTCCTAAAGAACTGAAAAAAAAAACCATGGCCAGACAAATCTGAGCAACTCTGACTCTTAATTTTAAGAACAAAGAGTGGATTTAGGCACTTATCAACCCAGTGGTTAATCAGTCCCATCTCAGAATACCTAAAACTCCAGCTTTCTTTCTTTTTCCACATTGGTAAGACTGTTGCTTTTGATTTTTATAAACCTGATTAGACTTAAAACTCTGCTTGCACACATCAGATAATAAAATCCTTTAGGGAGGAAAAAAAAAAAAAAAAGCTTTCTAACATAATAAGCAAAACTTCCTTTAGCTCACTAGGCAGCCCCAGTATGTTTGGACAGAAAAATTAATGGTTGCTGTTTTCACAAAGTTGTATTTGTCAGAAGAAAGAGTGGTTCTTTATTGGTATTTACTTTCTTTGCAAGTCTCTTTACAGCTTGCACAGTTCAAAGGCTTTTTGTGCAGATTGTGTATGTGTTGCTAGAATGCACTGGAATTAAACATTTATTTATTTTTAATTTCCTTTTACATATAATGAGTTGTCAAGGGGGAATCATAAGGCTCTCCTGGAGCAATCTGAGCAGCTAAACAAAATTCTTAACAGATACAGAAATATACAAATAAAAATCTGAGAGGAATTTTACTTGCTCCAAAGAAAAGTTTTGAAGTGAAATAATCTCAGCACTGGAATACGAAGAGCAAAAGGTGGGCTAAAGGCTGAGCTTAAATTCTCAGGGGAAGGGTGAGACTCAATGCTAAATTCTTTCATTGGGTACTGTTTATATTAAAACTGTTAGATTTAGAACAGACCTTTGGAAAAGCTGTGTATATTCACACCTGGATGTATTGGCTTGACTTCTGACCAAGACATCAAACCTGATTAAAAGGATCTTTATCCTCTGGTACTTTTCAATACAAATAAAAAACCAATGTACAGCAACAACCTACAAGAAAATGCCAATTGCAGAAATGCCTTGAACAACTTATTGCAGGGAAAAAAAAAACAACAACCCAACCAACAACAAATCCAATAACCAGGGGGGAAAAAAAAAAAAAAAGAGAGAAATGTCCGGCAGGCTGCCAGCTTAATGTGGGAGCAATAATAGAAAATAACTGTCCCCAACAGATTATACTTCTAGGATGTATAGAATTTGAGATGCCCCAGTTCTCACACCACTGCCTCAGTCCCCTGCAAGGCTGTGTGTGCTTGGGAGATGCTTGAAGAAACTTTAGAGAGAATATTTTGTAATCCTGTAAAAGAAACTGAATTTCTATAGCCATTTCCACTGCTAAAGAAAACAACATTTAGTAAGGCCTATGGAAAGAAGTCACAAAAATAGAATTTTTATCATTTCTTCTATTTCTTTTATCCTGTGAGCTACATTCTGTCAAAAATGCTTCTGATGTAAAACTGTTGAGCAGCTTTAGCAGTACAGAAATCAAAAAAAAAAACCTATTCTTTGCAGAGGGTTAGCAAGTGTTTTCTGAATTGTGATTGATGTGGCAGGGCAAACCAGCAGAAGATAATCTAAACCTGAAAAAATAAGAGGCATAGCTACTCAAGCAACTCATAAAAAAAAAAAGAGTTGCAGCAGAGGGCAAAGCACATATGGGATAGGTTATTGTTACATGTGTTAAACAGGAATTGGATTTGCTTCTGGAAAAAAAAATAAAAGGAGATTAAGAAAGATGTCTGATCTCCTTCCCTTCTCCCTGGCACTGGGAAAACTCAGATAAAATGCTTAGAGACTGGGCAGGTTAGGTGGGCTGTCATTTCCAGAGCTGTCCAGGATCAGAACAGCAAATTATTTGTTCCATCACTGAAAGGTTTGTGAGTTGTTCATAGCAGCCAACGTGCCTGTGCTCTCATCCAGCACAGCAGACAGAACTCAGAAGGCAGTGCCTGATTTCAGAGAAATTTATATTAAAGAGAAGAGGGAGGCTCTCCCACAGATTTGTGTAGACACTGAAATTTAAAAATATTATTTCCTTATTTTTGCCTGTATTTAATTCATGCTTTGTTTTTTTTCCCCCTACTATAGCACTTGTACAAGATGCAATATTATTAAAAATTCAGATTATCACTGAAAAAAATACTGGCAGGCTTAAAATGCATTCAGTGTTTGAGAGCAGTCTCTGACTGGCCTGCTGCTCTGTGCTTTGCTGCTATTTTGATAATGCCTTGTGAAAATCACAACAAGGACCACAGGCATCCAAGCAAGGCTTTTGGAAGGCTTGGACAGACAGAAGTAACTCAGATGATGCCAGAATTGTGGAACATCCATCCTGTGACCTGAGCAAAACCTCTGAACTCTCCTGTGCTCCACTCCTGAGCTGGTTGCTACCCAGTGTGTGTGCCACTCACATCCCTGGGGCAGGATGGGAATGTTCAAAGTCCCATCATGGCAACAACACATTAACAGACACAGTTATTCCAGAGAAAATGAACAAAGGGCTTCAAATCACTGCTCACGAGCCCTTAAATTAACAAACAATGCAAAATGCAGCCAAGTGAAATCAAAGCATGCAGTGGCATTTGTTGTATGATGACATACATACATACAACATCATACATTTGTTGTATGATGTTGGGATGACACCAGATGCAGAAGGGAAGGAAAGGTAAGAAAGGAGAACCCATATCAGATCATGCCCTCTGTGCTTTGGTGTGGAACAGCCAAATGTCCCCTCCCCAGGCTGCTGAGAGCACAGGCAGCAAGTGCAGGTGAGCAGCTGGGAGCCCAAGGTGCTCCTGCTGGTCCCAGCCAGCACAGACACAGTGCAAATGTTCTGGGGACACACACATGGCATTGCTGCAGTTTTAGGGGCTCCAGGACAAGCATCTTGGTGGCATGGGCTCCCTTTCAGACCTGTGCCCCACATCCAGTCTCAATGAGAGCTCTGGGCATTACTTGAAGAATTAAAAAAAGAAATGTCTGATCCCTCCAGAGCCCTTCTGGAAATTCTCTTACTAAGCCAAGAGAGATGGGTTTGTTTTTTTTTTTTTTTTACTATCTCCCTGTCTGCTCTTTGATGTCAGCATGGGGTTTGTTTTCTTCATTTGGAAGGGACTGCTTACACCCTGATGTGGTCCCATATTATGATATTGGGATTTTTTTCTGTTGTGAAGACATGCTGAATAATCATGCCAGCATGCACAGTAACTGGTGGGATAAAGGCTGAGACAATTATTGGGTACATTTGTAGTCAGTGTTATTTTTAAAAGAGCTACACAGACAAGATCAAATAAATATTTCCCTGCTTTCATTTGCATTCCTTAAATATGAGAGAAATATTTTTGAGAGCCTCTGTGAGTAATCTTCCTCAGCAAGATAAACCCCTCTTTGCTACAGAGAGTTAACTTCCTCTGCCATAAATTACATCATTCTGCAGGCTGTACCTCTCAGAGAAACATGCTTTAGGTCCTGATTGTGTAATTCCCACTCACAGGAATGATCCTTACCTAAGGGAGATGCTACCCTGGAATCTAATTACTCCCTTGAGTAATGTGACCTAAGTGAATAAAGGACCAGCAAGCATGAGCAGGGTTTGCAGTTAACTACGAAGAAACAAGCCTAATGAGGACATTTTGTTCAGACTGTTCTATCCCTTCTAATCCACTCCCTCCCTGTTTGTAAGGAAAGCAAAACAAATTGGCCACTTGAGATTAAAAACAGCCAGGCAAGGACATGGGAAAGGTGGTGCAGCTTGTGCTCTCAGGGTGCTGAATGTGCTGGAGAGATGGCACAGAGGGCTGAGAAGTCTTGCTCAAGAATGAAGGAGAACGTCAGGGATCTGCCTGAGAGCACGTCTGCTACAGCTTCTGGATCTCAAGGGAAAAGGAAAGAACTGGGCTTAGCAAAAACTGACATCAATTGATGTAACAACAGCAAAATGTAGGGCAGAACTAATATTTGGCAGCCAGATTTTGCCTAGATGTACATGAAGTAATTCCCTAGGTGGTCAAGGACCTTTATCTCCCATGTTTGGTGGCAGTAAACTGCAAGCACAGAGTTTTTCTCTTACACAGCTTCCTGCATTCTTTGGTTCCTCCACTCAAACCTGTCACACTTGGGGAGCTCTGCTCACTCCTGTCTCCTCCCAGACAAGCCACAGTCCCCACTGGTGTGCAGGTCACAGCATTCCCTCAGGAGGGCAAATTGAAATCCCTTCTTGCACCAGTGACAGGGAATAAATGCAAATAACGTGCAAGAGACACCTGTCAACTGCATTTTGCTAGAAGCATATCTATTTTAAAATAAATTGGCCTTCCTTACTGCCAGTTAGCATTTCCTTAATATTTAATGCCTGCTCTATTGAACATATAGAAACAGTCAATGGCTCAATATTTCTTTGCCATATTCCAAAACCACTTAGCTATCAGGAAAGATGTCATTTTGGATGACAATAGTAATGCAGATTACTAATTGCAATGAGGCAGACCAAAATCTAAAAATGTCTCAATTTTTCATCCACATTGTCTGAAGGTGCCCAATTTTCTCATAAACTCAGAATAATCATGGACTTAAACAGAAGCATCATTTTGAAAAACAAAATTCACTAGAACTAGACTATGTGTTCTAGAACTAGAACTCTGAACTAGACCACTAAAACCAGAACACTAAACTATGTGCTCTAGTTAACTATTTAAATACACATAAATAGGCATCTCTGGGTGTTCACACATGGAAATCCTGGTCTTATTTCATTTTAACTCAGCCATGTGCTGTGCCATTTACCTGTTCTAGTTAACTATTTAAATGCACATAAATAGGCATCTCTAGGTGTTCACACATGGAAATCCTGGTCTTATTTCATTTTAACTCAGCCATGTGCTGTGCCATTTACCTGCTGCTGTGTCACTAACAGAAGGACACTGCATTTTCTCCTGCCTTCCCTTCCCCTGTCACACAATTGCATCTCCAGCAGACCATGGAAACAGAGAGGTACCTGCACTGCTTTGAGTTACTCCCCTGCTACAAGGCTCCAGTGAAGCTTGAACACATCACAGGCTTAGCTTTCTGTTGTTTTAAAATAAAAAAATAAATTAAAAAGGCGTCGTGGCAAGTTTTTGTTCCAGTGGAACAAACAGTCAAGTTTCCTCTCTAGCTTCATTAAGAGCAGCAGGGTCTTCTGCTGTCTGAATAAATAAATCATACATAACACACATAAATCTGTGTTGTCAGCAGAGGATCCCTTTCAAAACTGACATATGGAGCACAGCAGCCACTCAAATTATGGGACTTCCAAATTGTCTGGAAGAGCTTATCAATTAAGTCTGGCAAATATCAGACAGACAATAAGCAGTGGCAAAAATGCAGTTACATTAAGACAAAATACCACATAAAGAGAATGAACAGAATGTATGAGGTGGTATAATTGAGCAGCACCAAAAAAAGGTGATGGAAATGGAATTAATAAGTTAAAAGGGCATGAGCTAGCATGTGTGGGAGTAACTCATTGCCCTTTCCAATAGTCAGGAGTGATTTTCTTTTTTAATTGGATCATGTTTCTTCATTGCCCAATCGGAGGCTTCTTCTTGCCCTCCTGAAGTACAAAATGTTTAAAACAAGTTTTAAAATATGTAATAACATAAAACCAAGAGAGAAGAGCAATCAACAGAAAACTCTTAGCACAAAAGGGCTGACTTGATTCTGTCCCTAGAAAGCTTCACAATGCTTCACCCTCCTGCCAAAGGAGATACTGGGTAAGTTTCCAAGACACTAAAGTGATTAACTTTTGGTAGACATGCTGATTTTGCACTTGTCTACTTATGTCCATCAAGGCAATTGTTTTCCTTCCCTCTCCTTTCTCAAACCATTATATTGATCTTCATGCCACACATTAAGACAGGTGCCCTAAAACTCTTGGGAAGTTTTCCTCACAGGGAGACTGCTTTGCTACTCCAGCAGTAAATTTCCTTCAGCAACCAAAATAAAGCCTGCACTGCAAGAACTGTGTTGATATCACAGCAACAGAATGGTTGGACAGTGAAATCTGGCCTGTGTATCAATATCAAGTGCTTAGATCTCATCTTCCAAAGTGACTTTACTACCATGAAACCTGAATCACCCACGTGCTTTGCAAAACAATCACCATCCATAAACAATGCCAGGCTGGAAGGACTGAGTGTGGACCATTTTTCCAGATGCAGTAGGACTTTTAAAAAAGTAGTGGGGAAAAAGAGTTTGCTTAATTAGCACAGAAATTCTATTTTGTACACAAAGCAACTGCCAGCACTGGGATGACAGCTATGGCAAGTATCCAATCTACTGCTCTGCCATACACCTCACACAGTCCCCAGAAGAACTGTACCACTCACCCAAAAAAGAGTTTTCTGGAAAAGAACTCAAACTACTTAAAAAAAAATCTAATCTAAGAAATCCCCTCAATCCAAACCCAACTGATCCCTGTAGAATTTCTTAGAAATGTGTAAATACATAACACTATTTTTAAAAATTGTTCTGGGAACCCAAAGACTTTGAATTCAGTGCCTTTGAAGGCTTCTGCCATGATGGTACAGCTGCTTTTTTGTGATGTGGATAAAACAATGCCTGTCCTACCTTTTGAACAAAATGCCTGTTTTCTTCCTTGTGACAAGTGGTCTTGTGAATGCCCACATAACCACAGAGCAGAAAAGTGTCATCTCTTCTCTTACAGATGATGAAATATTGATGTGCCCACAGCAGTCACCCAGATGTCATCTTCAGGCTTTGCTGAATTCATGACCTCAAAGCCTTTTGATTTCAGAATGGAATTTGGGGCCTTGGGCAGTTTGATCCTAACAAAGATTGTCAAAGGTGCCTTTTTGCTTCTCTGCCTGTGGCTGAACCAGCTTTGCTTGCACAGGAACCCTTTATTGCACTGGACAGTCCCCACTTCTTGGTTGAGTCTGACTGCCAAGAGACAGCCAAATCCAGGAATTAAATATTCATGGAACTTGGAAAAAAAGGGATTGTGAGCTCTTAACATCTTCCATCCATCTATCTGGAGCTCTTGGGTTGTTGACCTAAATGTCCAGCACTGGTAGCCAACATGTGACATAAATAATTAGAAGCCACTTCTGGAAGTGTGAAATCTTGAGATTTTGTTTCCAGCTCTCAATCTGCAAAATGCAGACACCAGTGATTTACTTCTGAGGGCAATTAATACATTTTCCCCCCACCTCAAATCAGACTGATGTGGAAACTCTCTATATGCTGAGACAGGTCTTTAAATGCACAAACCTGAATACAAATGACAATACATGACCCTCCTAAATTGTATTTCTTCCTCTGGATTGAGCCAGAGAGAAAAAAAAAAAAAAATCAATAAAAACTCCTTGTGACTCAGAAAAAAATATTCCATGCTGCAAGCCAATCTCTCCACCTCAGACAAACAATTTCCCAAGACCAATCCTAATGAGTTTAAGATTTGCATGCAAAAATTCACCATGTGTTTCACAAAAATTTGTTTTATAGGAATCACTGTGCTTTACACACTTTTTTTTTTTCCCCAACTAGTGGTAGTTAGCTCTGGACCTGAAGCCAAGCAGCAGATGTTGGAATTTCCATGCAGAAGGTGGCTGCCAGTGACCCAGAGGATCCCCTCTGACTAAAGAGATGCTGCTTCCATACAGAGCCTGTCAAGTGAGAAGCCTGTCAAGAATTGCAGTGTATGTTACATTCATGTAATTTTAGGACAGATCTCTGCAGGGTTTGTTTTTTTTTTCCTTACAGGGGAAAAGCCTTCTGCATTCTGGAAGGGCAAGGAAGCAAAAAGTGTTTCTTTACAAAACACTGCAAGTGCAATGTTGGTAACTCACCCACTGGTGTTCCTGATGCCTCAGGGACAGAACTTGAATGGCACCTGAGAGTTGACTTCTAAACCTCTGCACTAACCCTCCATAAGAATGTAACCCTGTAATGTGCTATTTATGGGTAGCTTAGGCAATCTTATCTAAAAGGCCTCATGAGAAAAGTTACACTCTGATACATATGGATGCCACAACATCTATTCCAGGCTAATCAACAGGCATCTGTACAATTAAAAAATGCCCAGTCAAGATTGAGGCTGCATCAGCTACACATCTCATAGGCTTTTTAAAGCCATGCTGCCCCCCAAGAAGCCTGGATTAACAAATGTGTCCCTAGCCAGAACCAGAAGGGTGAATAGAGGCTGTGTGTCAGGTGATGCTTTGCTTGCTTCACTCTGCATTTTGGTGTCCAGGCCAAGTGTTTGTGAGTCTGCACCAGGCTCCCTGGCTCTGTTCTGGTACAAATTAAATACTCCCTGATGAGAAAACTCACAAATGGAGTAGCTAGTCTGTGTTGGGATTGAGGTTGTGCATGCCCATGGACATGAACTGTGCCAGGCTTGGCTCCCTCAGCTTCCCCAAGTCCTCCAAGAGCACCAAGCACACAGCAAAGCCCAGTCTGTACAGAACCACTGACATCACAGAGTTTATGAAAACTCCACTCAAGGTTTTTGCATTACCTAGGTTAGAAGCATTTTAAGATACCAGTCTAGCAAGATCCTCAAATAAAAATAAACAAAGTGTGCTCCCTACAGCTATTTTGGAGAAAATTAACTCCTTTTCTGCTCACTGCATCTCTCTTTGCTAAAATCATGGAAAACAATGACAGTTTTCAACCACTTCTCTCTCCAGAAAGTAAACAGGTCCCATCCATAACAAACTCTCAAGCCAAATGATATCATTTTCCCACATTGTCATGTCCATATTCCACCTCCACAATGGAACTACCAGGCTTAGTTACTCATAGCTTCATTGTAAACAAGAAAATGGATGAAAGACTATCAAAGTCTGCTTGAGGACTTTCTCAGAGGCATTACAAATAATTTAGATAAATCAGACTAACAGAGAACATGTGTCACTGCCCTGTATTCCTTTGCTTCTAAATTGTTCCCAGTTCTCTTGATCTGAACATCACATGCAAAGAAGAAAATGCAGTTTCAATGAAAAACTTTAATGAAAAAGTTCCTCTCCCTCCAAAACCAACACACGTGACCATACAGAATTTCCATCAAAGCCAAGGATTTATGATACCAAAACTTCCCTATGATTTCACAATCATTTAAAGGATTTTATGCTCGAAATGACAAAAATCCTGAATTCCCCCCTTTCATTATTTAACAAGGTTGCACAATCAGACTGGCACACCACGAGGCTTCCACTCCTTTTCACCTCTGCTCTGGTCATCCTTCGATTAACACCGCGCTCATCGCAAACGCGTACATTTGGGAAAAAAACCTTCCCCCACACACCAAATAAAATCACTCTCTGTCTTCAAAATTATTACAAAAGCTCCCCCAATCCCATGGCCCAGCAGAGAGAGAGGTGGCAGGAGAAGGAGGAGGCATTACTTACTGGGAACTCCAGACACCAGGCGTAGTGGACGTAACACGCGGAAAGCCCGCAGCGCTTTCACGTCGAACCCGGCTCCTTTCCCTCCTATCGAGTTCCCCCCATCTGCTTTGGTTGCTTGTTCTAAAATTGCACTAAAAAGCCTGCAAAAAGAAAAAAAAAAAATAAAGAGGAAACAATCTGTAGGCAGACAGCAAGGCTTGGGCTAAACAGGAACAGAGATCATCACCGTCACGTCACCCGAAGCATCTCGCAGATCTTGAGGGGTGTCACACCTCTCCCTCGACATTCCCAGATGGTGGAGGAGAGACAGACTCTGCCCATATGCAGCAGCCTATTGGGGATGTCTGTACCACTTGCCAAACACTTGTTTCTGGAGCAGACATAAACATGACAGAAAGCTCCTCCTTTGTGCTCCTCCTTGCAGCCAGCTACGGGCTACCAATAATTTGCTGTATTTATTAATCAACAATCCACCTTGGGGGAGAAAATCATCACCCTTAATTAAGCCAATCATGAATTATCTGTCACCTGTTTTACAAAGAATGAAGGTTCACCAATGGCACTGCAGGTAGGACTTGGTGTAAATTCCAGTACCCTTCAAGGGGCAAGGTTTTAGGTGAAGGAGTGTATGCTCACACTGTGTGCTTGTGGATCCATTTGTAAATCCCCTGATGCACTGGCTAAGGAGAGTGCAAAACTGTAGGAGTCTTATTATTAGAATGTTTTATTATACCAGCCTTAATGTTTTATCTTGGCTAATAGGAGTAGATGCTTTAAGGAGAAGATGTCTCACTCAGAATGCATTTAAGAAGGCAGAGGAAGAAAGAAAATGCAATGTTCTTCTGCAAAAAGCTGAAGGCTCATCCTATCTGTTAATAAGAACTTGATTTAATAAATTAGCTTTCAGGAAGCAGCTTCCATTTTTTCTGGTAAAACATTAGTACATTTGGGGAAGGACTGATTCCTCATGAATTTGCTAATGATATTGCTTTAAGCCTTGAAATCCTCAGCTTGAACCCAGCCAAATTCAGCAGAGGTTAAAAATCTGCTGCAGCCTAAATGGATGTTTGGCACCCTGTGACTAAAGCTTGTCTGGGAATGGCCACAGGGTGCCATGGAGGTACCACAAACAGCTGGAAAGAAATTTCTTGGGATGAGAGAAAACCAATGAAGAGGGAGAGGCCTGGGTACAGCAATGGTTTCTCTCACAGTCTGGGGTGTCAGGATCTCATCCACATTCCACAAAGAGCCCCCAAAACATGGGTCAGGCAGAGGCTGAGCTGGCTGAGGGCTCAACAGGGAGCTCCAGTGCCTGCAGATAAATCTTACTGAGGGGTCACAGACACAGGGAGCTTGCCCTGCACGTTCAAATGAAGATTTATTTACTGAAACTTCTAAATCAAGAGATTTCCCCAGCACTAAATCCACATAAAAACGTGGATTAGGGGACCACAAATGCAAAATTCCTTCCTTAAGCAAGTTTGTTTTGTTTTGTTTTAATTCATATTGACAGTCTTACAAAACTTGTCAGCTGTGACTGAGGAACTCCTAACTGGATCTATTCAAAGCCTCAGCTTCAAGCACTGCAGAAAGATTTAACAACTAGGTAACAGGCACTGGAAAAACTGTGTGTGGGGAGGTTGGATGCTGGGTTTGTAGGTGTTGCAGAAGCAGGATGCAGAGAAGACAAAAACAGAGCCTGTGAGAAATACTGCATTGACTGCAGACATCACAGAGAGAGTCAAACGAGGGTTGATGCAAAGAACGTGAATTGTTGGAATGTGTGTGTTTCTTGAGCTGTGTACACAAATTATACAGCTGCAATTATCTGCTGGTCTTCATAATAGAAACACTGTAGGTCAAATTTGGCCTAATGTATTTTCAGCAAGCTACTGATTAAGCTCTGTTTCACATTCAAACATTTCTATCTTTCTAGTCCACACAATTCCCATGACAGGTGATGAGTGACATACCTATGCAACAGCCCCACTCTCCTGGGATCCTCTAAAGGAAAAAGAATTTACTGCAAAAAGGCTTCTAATGATGTTTTGCAGCTTCAATACCAGGAATCTCAAGGAAATCTGAGTCAGCAGTCGTGCAGAACTGAGGGTCCATTTTCCTGCTCCACATTTTCACTGGCCCCACGCTTTCCCAAAGAGCTGCCCTTGGCATTGGGCACCAAGGTTTGTACAGTGAGCAAACCAGGCTGCTCTGGAATTCTGCTGCCCAAGCAGTGTCCCAGATCAGCTCAGGAGGAGCAGAAACACAGGCAGCAGGACAGCTCACTCCTCTGGAGACAGAGCCTGCCTTCCCAGGCTGGTGCAGCTCCACTGCAGCCACCTGGCCTTAGTTTTGTGTTCCAGCACTGGGGTGTGCTAAATGTGCCCTTTCCAGGTACCCACAGCCATCTGCTTCTGCACTTCAGGAATAATTTGCAGTAATTCCTGCTGCTCCTCATTAAAAAACCTGCATTGAAACCTGAATTGCATTACTCCTGCTAATCCTGCTTTAATGCATTTAGTCCATGCTTAATACCTCCCCTGTACTAATCCTGCTTTGTACTAATGCATTACAACTTCTTATTTCTCTCATTTATTTCACTCTCTTTGCCTTTTGTATTGGCCCAGCGTGGCCTACTGAATCTCTACTCCACTTTTCAAATTTGTAGCACATCTTCTCAATTCCTTTTCTTTGTCCTCCCCACCTCCCTGAATCAGGGCATGGGCAGACATCCACGATGTACACCTACCTAATGCTCTTAGTTTATGCAGCTAATTGTTTTCTAAACAATTTAAACAGCTGGCTGGATGTTAAACTATTGATAAAAAAGATGAGGCCAGAGTGCATCTGTGTTATATCTATATAGGGAATTCTGCCCTTTGATGAAGACCTTTTGGGAAGGTTTCCAGCAGGTGTGGTGGAGTGAGGTGCAGTTCTTTATCTGTAGGTGAGTTAGCATCTCCAAGCACAGGCTGAGAGAACACTGTGCTGACAGAGAAATCAGAGTTTGGGGGGAAAGAAAAAGGCAAGAGGGCTGATCTCTTGTGGCCACTGAAAATCTCACCATTAAACCCCCCCCTCCTCCAAAAACCAGACATCAATCTCATTTCCTTCCTCCTAACTACTTTCTGCCAGCCTAAATTCATGCCCCATTCTCATTTGGATATCATACTTTCCATTGATGAAGCACAATTAACACCATATGATTTCTGAATTCCACTTGTGACATGACTACACCTTAACTAAATTCATCTAACAGACAGGAACTAGAAGAGCAGAAAACCAAATTTTTATCACCAGCATCTATGAACATTCTCCATGCTTTGTTTGTTTGGTGTTTTTTTTACATTTATTTCTCAAATAAGTAGCTAGCTTCATTGGGGTTTCTGTCTTGTATTTTTGTGTTTCCCTTTTGGCATTTGATATATCAAAAGGGTTTTCACTTTGCTAGATGACCCCAACAGCAGCATGATAAGGCTGTAACCTGCTCTTCATCTCCTCCTCTGTGGGGAGTACAGTGTGATTTTTATAGCATAAAAAAAGAACTTGTCAAGGGCCTCGAAATACAGAAAGAAAACAGAGGGCTTTTTATGGCCAAAAATCAGCAGAAAAACATAGCTGAAAAAAATCCTCTTAGGTGTAAAAGAAAAAGATTAAACACAAAGGGTTTTTTTTCACTGTTTTGCAGTTCACCTGTGATTTGTGAGTGTGAAAATGTTTGGATCTGCCCTCTAGAAACTCCCCACAGGTCTTCAGAAAGACATAAACTGTGACCACATGTTCAGATTTTCAGATCTTGTCCAAATATCTTCACTGCTTACCTTCCCAAGTGGGACTATGACACTGCCTTTCAAATTACAACACCTCTTCTTCTTTTTTTCTGGCAATAGTTACAGGTCCTTGGAGAGTGACTGTGCTTGGCAGACAAACCACAGCACTGCCAGCAAAGACAGATTTCCTTCCATCACAATATTGTCAAGCTGGTCTCCTCTCAAGAGAAATTTCCCAATATTAAGGGACATCGCTGTGATATCTGAAAGTTTTAGTGCTTTCCTAAAGAGGAACAGCCAAAATGAAGGAAGGGGGAGACAATTTGCCTAACCATGAGTGTTTGTGGGTTGTGCCTCACTGAGCAGCTCAGGGGTCCCCACATTTAATTAATAATGTTGGTGGAGCCTCTGATTGATGCCCTCACACAGATGCTCCTCAAAGCAGCATTCAAAGTGCTGCTCCAGCAAGGTCAGAGGCTCTTTAGAGAGAAGCCAGCTTTAAGCTCTAAAAGACACAGCTGATGAATAAGCAGGTCTCCCACACTTCAAGAATGTTAAGCTGCTGCAAGCCTCCAGACTAAAATGCATCTTTTCACCAGGAAACATTGCAGTTGTGTTCAGTGCTTCCCTCTGCAGCTGTTGCATATTCCTGTGGCCTTGTTAGAATCACTGAGATCCCTTTGGATACCCCCTTACTTTCAGAAGGCAGGGGAAAGTTTACAGGCACATTGTAATAAACAATTTTTACAGGAACTGTGACTCCCCACTCCATTTTCCTTCACTGACTACATCATCTGAAGGTAAAGGAAGCCAGATGTGCTATTTTCAATTGAAGTTATGTGTGGTGAGCTGAGCATAGCTGGATTTGAAAGATCTAAAAGCTGTCTTTTTTGTTTGTTTGTTTGTTTTGCTCCTTGAACTTGCAACAGTACTTGAAGAAGTGCTTCCCACCTAGCCTATGTTTTGTAGCAAGGGCAGTCATCAATGGAAATTAAGAGGATGGGTAAGGCAGAGCAAGCACAAATGGCAATTACCACAGTCACACCATCCTTTGCCCCACACACCCAATAAATCTCTCTGTCCCTCTGTGTTCAAATTACTCAGCTTTCTCCTATAGCTCCATCAATAGGCAGAAAAAAGCACCACAAGGAAATGTTGTTACCAGCACTTGCATCCTTCCTCTCTCTCTCTCTCTCTCTTCAAAATTTATTTTAAACCTTTTCCATGGGGCTTCCTTCCTGGCAAAATATTCAAATCCACTGAAGTTTAAACATAATGTCACAGAGGGATTTCAGACAGCCCCTAGGAAAAGCAGACAGGGCAGGAGAGGAACAGATGGCATCACCAAGTAGATTTTGCAGAGGGGCTGTGGAGAGGAAAAGCAGAGCACCAGCCTAGGCTGTGGTACTGCAGCAGTGAGTTTAAACAGATAAACATCAAAGGAACCCATCTGGCCTTGAAGTGGAATCTGTCACTTGAGATTGTTACTATTTAACAGAGACCTTGGGGTCTTGGCCATGTTTATTATACTCATGTAATCCTTCCCCAGTTACATTTTTTGTTCCCCATCTAGTGACTAAGAGCTGCTGGAGGCAAGAGCAGATAGGAGAGCTGAGAGCTGCAGCTTCTGTCGTTGGCAAGGGAATTAATTTCAGCCTGAATATCATCTTGCTGATTAACTGCCCTAGTAGGAAAATTGGCAAGGACTGTACTTAAACTAGATATAACACTGCTCTGAGATTTCTGGAGTCCTGCTCTCTCACATCCAGTGGAAAAAGAGGAGGTGATGTGTCCTCTCCTCAAAGTGCCTCTTTCTCATAAAAATGAGAAGGGAATAACCACATCCACAGGGGTTCTGTTCTTCAATCTTTCTTCACCTTAGGCAGGAATTTCCAAACAGGTGAGATACCTGAGGGCATTCAAAGGCAGAAGCAGTGGTGGAGCTGGACATCAATACCAGGGGAAGGGTGTTGAAAACTGGATTTTCCAATTTTCTGGTACTGATGTGCTATGGGATCCTCTGGGGGCAGGAAAAAAGGAGAAGCACAATGGGCATTGCTGCAAGGAGAAGCTTTATATCCACGTGGAGATCAAGAGGTCTTGAGATAAGAATAGGTTTCAGCCTGTTCTCCCTCTCCCTCCCTGGGAATTCTCCTTCCACCCACTCCCATCCATGGTGACACAAAGTGGGAGGTATTGGGAAGCACACAGCAGCTTGCTGATTAAATATTTTGGGGCCACCACAAAAATGGTCAGGGAAGCCACTGGTTTGGCTTGGGGCAGAAATTGTGAGGGGGTTTTGGTGACTTGGAGGGTCCCTTTGGACCTTTTCCCCTGGAGCTGATGCGGGATTTCCTTGGTAAAGAGGTGAAAAGACTGCAAGTTTTTGTGGGGGATGAAACTCTCTAACAATGGAGTGGTGGGAGGATGGGACAAATTATTCAGGCAAAGGAATACTTGTTCCCTTTGTACTCAGAGGTAGTTTATCCTTCACCTCTTCCCTCCAACAACCACAATTCCAACCCCTTGCTTATCTCTAACCCTTAGCTAGAAAATGCAGAAGGTGTGTTATTTTGCTTTTATTCAAATAAATTAAATGCCAAACTTGAAAAAACGTGGAGAGGAATGAGAGAATTAGAAAGGTTGCAGCTCAAAAGTAGCAATTTGAGCTCCAATAGTAAACCAAGTCTTTAAAAAGGTAAAAAAGATTCAAAGCGTCAAAATTAAAAGTGTTGAAATCACCAGCTGAGCAGTGCAACTGAACTGAGGAAATTATTTTTGTTTCTAAGTAGGAAAACCTGGGATTTAAATTTTTCTTCCATCTTTCAGAACGAGAAACATCAGCAAAAGTTCACAAGATGGCAGAATTTATCTGTCATTAAACTCTTAATTAAGGGATTACCCAGATACTATTTTTTAATACTCATATTTTTTTTTTTTTAATCCATTTCCTTGCATTAAGCACATTCAGGCAACCTGACTTTACCCAACAGCTTTGCACTGCTTTCTCTGCTTCCCAGAGAGCAGTTTAATTTCCCTTAAAACCATCAAGAGGGTGTTGGTCAGAGGAGCAGGATGGGCAGCAAAGCCAAACATCAGCCACGTGTAACAAAACCTTCACCCACCCCCGTGCTCCCAAAGGTTCCCAGGGTCCCCAGGTGGGCAGTGCCTCGAAAAACAAGCAGTTGGTACTCACCCTACTACCACAATTATAAAATCTAGTAAATTCCAGCCATTGCGGAGGTAAGCGTTGGGGTGAAAGAGAAGTCCGTACGCTATTACTTTTAAAAATGCTTCCACTGTAAAAATTATGAGAAAGAGATATTCCACTCGTTCCTGGGGAAGACAAGAGAAGAGAGACACTGGTTAGGGTGAGGGATAAACGACAGCAGGATGTTTTCTGGTGTGCCAGCCCCACCCCTGCAGCTCTGAGTGCCACCAGGGCACATCTCCCACCGCCAGCCTGCTGGGCTCTGCTCCTCAGGCTGCACTCACTCTGACACTGAATTACAGTCACAGTCTCAAATCTGCTGCCCTGGCCTTGGCAGGGACTGACCCTGAACAGGCTTGGGTGAAACAGGAGGGGAGAGGGGCAGGAGGAACTTCCCAGCCTGCAGGACAGATGCTGTCATCCACGGAGAATGAGCTGCAGCCTCTCCTGCCTCTGCAGGGGAAATGTTGCTGCCTGTCACCTTGTTCTTTGGCTCTTCTTTTAGCCTTCTGATCCTTTACATATGTGGGAGTCAGTTTCTCATGCATTTTCTATAAACAATGTTATTATTGACATTCCCTCCAGGTAGGAGGGACAATTGATGGACACTTTCTAAAACCAGTGGAATTGAAGAGGTAGAATTGAACCTCCATCTTCCAATGTGGTCCCTTCCTGTGAAATGTATATAAAGTGAAAAAAGTAAACTCTTCTCCTCTTTGTCACCTCTGTCGTGCCTCTCTGTGACATTACAGCATCAGCTGCCTGCAATGCTGTGGGGAGAGATGGGGAAAATTCACAGGAGCCCACCTGAGGCTGATGTGTGTGTGTCACACCGAGCCTTCTCTGGGATTCCCCTCTCTGTTGCTGGGGAATAAGTAGGCTGAGTGCTGATGGTGTGTGATTCACACATCAGGCTGACTAACGCTGGAGGCTTTTAGTCCTTCTGTCAGGATTGTACATATCCCCAAGAAATGCAGGCTGCAATTAAGCATATCCAAACAAAGGCACCTCCACTTCCAGCACAGCCTGATTTGGGACAAGAAAGCAGGATTTTGGAGTCAGCACACAGGCTCACCATCTCTCATCCCCCAGGCTTTTAGCCCCGGTGTGGGATAAGGAGAGCAGGATTGCAGGGATGGAAGGGATCTCCACCTACGTAGCAGGGGAACTGCAGCATTAGGTAATCACTACACGAGTGCTGCGTGGCAAGCTGAGTGGGAGGCAAGTGCATGAAAACCAGATGACAGCAAAAGGAGACCAAGTCCCTACAAGGTTAGACTACAAAGTTATTAAAAGTTCACATTGAAGAAATAGAAGCCGAGATAAATACAAATTACAACGTCCTGGGCGTTCCTGTCACATCTCAGAGCACGCCCAGCACAACAGTCAGACAGGTCACTATTTTTCTTTTCAGCTCCAAATTGCAACTGCCCTGTTCCTCTGTCCAGCTGAATGTGTGTATGACATTTTCATATTTCGCAGCAATACAGAATGAGCAGGATTACAAAACAATTCATTCCATCATTTGGCAGCTGCCCATTGGAATATCTTCCATTCAGCCCCAGGTAATTAACAACCTCATTAGAAGCCTGCAGATCCAAAAAAAAAATAGTAATTGCCAGTTCATCTGCATGTTTACATTAAAGTGATATTTTAAAGGACTGAGAATCTCCATCTGACAGAAGCAGGCACATGTCTGTGCTTTAAAATGCTGCTGGCTTCCCTCAGACAATGCTTTCCCAATGCCTGCAGTATCCCCCAGTGCTCAGCACAAGGAATTCCTAAAAAAAAAAAGGAGAAATGTCATTCTGCAGTTGTGTGATCCAGCAGTGAAGCTTTGGAGCACACCCACAGCAGAGGATTTGTCTGTCTTGTCCCAGCTGGAGACACAGCAGCACACTGAGGATTCCCCTGCCCTTGCACCAGAAAAGGAAACAAGAGCACACAGTGCTGTGCTCCCAGCCCTACAAACACTCAGGGCCTGAACCAGGAGTGCAGCCAGGGGCTGGGCACAGCAAAGAGCTCCACAAAGCCTGCCTGCCTCCAGAAGGGACTGACCTGCTGGCCCTTCTCCTTCCTTCCACCCCAGCTGAGAGCTGATGCACAAATCACAGCCAGGCAGACCCAAATGATCCATCTCCACACACACATTCACAAAGCAGGACCAGCTGCTGTGACACCTCTCAAACAAAACCCAAAAGAAATGCAAAGTGACCCCGTGGATGGGAGGTCCATGTGAAAACCCAAAGTGACCCCATTGATGGGAGGTCCATGTGAAAACCCAAAATGACCCCATTGATGGGAGGTCCATGTGAAAACCCAAAGTGACCCCGTGGATGGGAGGTCCATGTGCTCTTCCCAACCTCCCTGCACCTCTGTGCTGCCCAACCCCACACAGACAGCTCCTGGAGCAGTGTCCCTGCCTGAAAGGACCAGGTAAAGCCTGTGCAGAGGGAGAATAAAGATGGGAATGGGCTCTGAGGGGGAGAACCTGCCCCAACCCCAGCGTGGGAGCAGGGAGTGCGGTGCCTGAGATGGACACAGCCTCACTAGTGCCAAGGGAGCACCCTGAGGGTGGAAACAAAGATTTTTTCCATGGCAACCCAACCCAATATTTGGCTTTTCTCGCTCCCTGTTCCCACCAGGGGCTTTGCACAGTTGTAGGCAAGCTTTATTTCCATCAGGAGCAGGTGGGAGGGAAGGGCTGAGGCTGCTCCCCTGGCCAGCCATGGGACAGCAAACCCTGCCCCTGGCCTCACTTCACTGAAATACCTCTGCTAATGCCAGAGAAAGAACTCCAGGGAAGAAAACACTTGGGAAAACTCTGGAACTGCAGGAGGAAAGGGTTAATTGATAAGAGACAGAAAGAGTTAATTGATAAGATCCATGTGTACCCCTGAAAGGAATTTTTACTGAGGCTGTTGATGTTGAAACCAAGAAGGAAAAAAATAAAAAAACACCCACAACTAGAAAAAGTGTTTTTAAAAAAGTTCTATAAATACTAACTAAAAACAGTAGTAAAAACTACTCTACTCCAATAAACACTATATTAATCTATTGTAATCAAAAAATAAAAATAATATTAAAAATATATAAAAACCAACATACCACCATAATAAACAAAAACCTTCCAAACTTTCACTACATCCCTCTGTATGTCATAATCACCTCAACAACAACATGGAACAGCTTTTTTTTTTTTAATTACTGTTATAAAAATACTTAGTGCTGCACAGAGCAGACAATATATCAACAACTAACACGTTCCACTAGGGTGGGTTTAGGAGCCTCACACCTTTTCTGTCTCTAGAGATGCCTGTGGGACTACAGACACTTTTTGTTGTTGTAATAAATGCTGCTTGTTGAACCATGTTGTTATGGGGGTAATAATATGCCAAAGTATTGCACACACATGCATGTATATTCACCTATACATTGATATATACATATATTCAGCTACAAGCTGGGGGAATAAACTCCTTACAGTGCTTCAGCTAAGGTGGAAAGATCCATAAAAAAATAAAATTCTATAAAAGCTTGTGAAATTAACATAAGATACAGAATGTTGAGCAGAGGATAGATTTTTTATGATCCTCTGCACTTAAATTAATGATTCCAGGGTGTAAAACTGAAGGAAAAATACTGCTGAGCTTAAACAGTGCAGCTGCTCCAAGACCATTTCAGAAAGCTACTCCTGCTAAACTCAAGAAGGATTTGAAAAGTCTGCTAAATAATTAGTGTCCCCTTTTCCTCCTACACTATAAAACTAAAGAGCCTTTATGAGCAGGGCATAACTCAGTAATGACATAGCACAACTGAGCTCCCTGCAATGGGACTGCAGTCCCAGCTCTGATGCCACCTTGCCCAGCCAGGGCACAGATGTGACTCAGGCACTCAGGTTGGGAGGGACAGGACCCTCTCTCCTCCTCAGCAGCCCCAGAAAGAGGAATTGGTCTCTGCCAAAAGGGATCTGCACTTCTTGGTGCTCATTTGTAGCTTTGCTCTCACAGATGAGGTAGAGCAGGGTCCAATCTCCCAAGGGACACAGCACTGCCGAGTGTCCATCATCCCAGCTCCTCTGAGAAGCTGATTTGGTACAATTTTACAAGAATCTGAGCTAGGTAAATATTGGTATTTCTCTCTGAGAGAGTTCCCTGCTGCCAGGGAGGGAGGGAGCTGAGCACTGCCTTTATGGGGCTGAAAGGAGATAGCAACAGCATTTCCCCCTGAAACCCTGACCCAAACCACAGCATCAAAAGAGAGGGAACTTGGGAGCTGCAAGAAAGAAGGAACAGTATTTTTTTATTTGTCTTTTAGAAATGGGAACTCTGGTCATGTGGCTGAGGCACCTGAGGCATAACTGCAGGCTGCAAGATTACAAAGCAGGAGCTTCCTCCTTGGACAACAGGGACATAAATGTCTTGAAGACCAAAGGAAAAGCACCAACACAATATGACTGGAATAGGAGGAAGGATAAAAGTCTTAGAAAGTGGAACAGTCCCTGGAGCACACATGTTCTGGGCTGGCTGTACCCCTGCTTCCCTTTCTTTTGGGTTTTTTTTGGTAGATGTAAGACATGAGCATCAGCTACCCTAGCTGAGAGATTGGCCAGCACTAACACTGGCAAGAAACAACCTGTACATCATCTTACTCATACCAAAGAAACAAATATTAACTTACTGCTAAGGCTCTAAGATATATCACCAAAAGAGGATTACTGTATTATGTATGAAACCTCTCTAATCCCATGGGTCTACCAAAGAAGTCATAGGTTTGGTTTTATTGTTTTTAGACTGTAGCTAATGGGTTGATAAAAGGAGCCTGAAAACAGGAAATCCAAGGAAATTATTCCAGGGTGCCATAACGCTTTTCTCCTGTCAGAAAGTGAGAGGAGCAGTGTCTGAGAAATGCTCATCAGCATGATTCACTCTATCTTGATCCCAGCTCTCTAAACTCCATCCATCCATCCTCAATCCATCCATCCTCAATCCATCCTCAATCCATCCAGCCTCATCCATCCCTCCATCCTCAATCCATCCATCCATCCTGCCTCCATCCATCCATCCATCCATCCATCCATCCATCCATCCATCCATCCATCAGCACTGCTTGGTTATAACATTTTCTTTGCAAGAAATATCAAACCACAACCAGGTCCTTGCATTTCATACACACCAGACAAAAGCATTTACAATCTAAAATTCAGTCATAAACATTTTCTCAGACTTTGCTGTCTCTCTCCTTGCACTCTGATCAGCTTGTTACAAACCATGTTTCTAAAATCACAGCTTGTATGTTTGAAGTGATGGGTCATAAGCACTGTGCAGTCAGAACCTTTCTGGGGCTGCCCTCTTGCCCTCAGCTACATCTGAGCCTGTGTTGTTGTTGTTGTTGTTGTTATTATTATTATTATTATTATTTCCTACAGCTTCCTTAAACATAAGAGAACACATCAGTAATGCAAATACCCAGATATCCAAGGAGAACAGCAGTATGTTAAGGGCCTCTGTCATACAGGATGTTTTAGCAATGCTTAAGGAAATAGGCTCTGAAAAACACAGATCAGAGTGGAAGCACTCAGACCTTCCCCAGGAGGGAAAACAATCTTTTCTGATGCTCAGGAAAAAGACTGAACTGCAGTGCTGGGAAAAGCAGCCCAGAGACTCCAGGAAAAAAGGTCCCATGGTTCTTGGATTACAGGCTCCCATCACAGCTGGGATAAGGATGTCCTCACTAACCTGGGGACTCCTGCTAGTGTGAATAACCATGACCTCTGGGGAGGAAGAGCCACGTGTGTGCACTTCAATAAAGGAGTTGTTAAGACAGGTTTGTTGACAATGAATTACTCCTGAATATGCTTTGTTATTTGGGAGATATTTCCAGCTAAGTATGCATGAAGATATACAAGCACATGAGGGAATAAAACTGAAAGGACAGAACGTGTTTGGAATTTTTTTTTCAGTTTCTCCTCAAAACTACTGTCACTGCAGAAACAAGTGGTCATATCCATTTAATAGAGAGAAAGGGGTGATAATACTGCTGAACATGACTCCATTTGCTGCTATTCCTGGTCCTAAAACACAGCATCTCTTCTGCAAGCTCCCCCAAAAANCCTGCTTGGAGATAGAATTTAAACTAGACAACCTATAAAAATCCCCATTCAGGCTATATTTTCTCTGAGACTCCATATGCACNAGAGTAGAAGAACAATATCTGATTTTATCTGATAAAACAAGCCCAAAGAAGAAAGTGGGTGACTGCCACTGAGCTAAAGATTAACCCATCATTTTGGGAAAAAGAAGGGAGAGGGGCTTCTGAAAGGTTGGATTTCCAAATAGGATCAGTCCAGCCAAAGACAGTGTCAGGCTTTAAATGAGCAGTTAAATTCACACCAAGCACTGCAGAAAAAACAACTTTTAATTCACCCCTGCTAAATGGGGGATTCACTCACACACGCTGCCTGGAAAGGTGTCCAACACAAGAATAAATGGAATACAGGATTCTCACTAATCTAAAAGGAGCAATTATAAAACAGGAATATAGGGCAAGCCAGCCTTCAGTACTTAATGATAATTCACAACGTGCCCACGATGCATTTAAAGAACTTCCCCTGAAATGAATAGAAGAGAGAACAGAAATAGTTTTAAATCATTACAGGCCTCACACACATGCCCTGTGTTCAGGGCTTCCTTGGCAAATCAATGAATCCTTCATGCAGAACTCTTTAGCAGAATTTAGCCTGTAAGATCCTTGGTTTTTTGGAGCACTTTGGCAAGGATCAAGTTGAATTTATTTACAGGTTTAGTGGATCTGTGCTGTGTGTCAGAGTCCAATTTAATGCAGAGCCAAGGTGGATGGGGGTTGTCCTGGTTTAGGGAAAATTTGGGAGGAAACTTCCAGAGAAGTCCCTCTAGAAAGCAGATTCAAACTGGTTTGGAAAAGGATTTCCTTGGAAAAAATGGAGAAAAAAAAACAAACCCTGTTTACTTCACAAGGAAAGTATTCACAAGCATAAAAAAATGACATTTGGGGATACAAGCATGAGAAAGTCCCCCTGGGACAGGGGTCATGCCCTGTGCTTGTTCCCTTGTACAAACACTTTCCCTTCCAGCCCCCTGCTGATGCTCTAAGCAGGGCACAGGTGATGAATGCCACTGCTCTTCCCATTTATCATCATCCTCCTGCATTTCCCACTGACACAGGGGGAGAAACAAGCCCCAAGTATACAGAAAAATGTCATTATTGGGAGTCCCACGTGTCAGAGAGGGGGAACATGCCAGTAACACTTGGATAGCAATATAACAGGAATGTTGTTTTGGAATCTTTATGCTAGAGAAGGTTCTGGACAGTTTGGTTAATTTTGAGGACAATCCTGCTTGGAGATAGAATTTAAACTAGACAACCTATAAAAATCCCCATTCAGGCTATATTTTCTCTGAGACTCCATATGCACATCTTATAACTCTAAATGTGCCTCTGGTCCTCAGAATAATCTAACAATATTTCCTGATATTTCCTTTCCATTCTACATGAATATTTCCCAGTGGGATGTCTTACTCTTCATAACATAGATGGTCAAGCCAGCACCTTTCTGGATGCACAGAAAGGATTATGCATCCATTCCAACTTTACACTTGAACTCTGGTGCCAATTAGAGAATGCTTAATGTTTATAAAATAGCTCTTTACTGTCTTTGTCTAGCAGTAGCAGAAATCTCTTGGGTGTTATTGCTCAAGATGAACTTTTTTTTTTCTTTTTTACTGAAATAGAACAATAGGATCCCATTGATATATGAGTCAAATCCAGAGAATATGTTCCTCATGGGTTCAGATTTTCTTTGGCATCCCCAAGAATTGAAGCCATACAAACAGGCCACAAACAAATATTCCAAACTGAACAGCTCTGAAGAGGCAAACAAGGCTTGTACTCTAATTTTTTTTTTGTTGTTTTGGTCCACTACTCTGATTAAACTGAAATGAGCTGTCACTTTGTATTTTGATCAGACCAATAAGAGATTACCCTTCTAGAAGGAAGCAAAATCAGGGAAGGCAGCATAAGGCTTATGAGTGAGACAGCCTCATTTAGGATCTCTGGATAGAAATTAAAAGCTGGCAAGGTGTTGTTCCCATGCCTAGGAATTAAATTCACCCCTAGAAGAAGCTTAGGCTGGTTTCCTTTGTGTATTTTTGGGGCAGTGAGGCAGCCCAGTGTCTTCTCCCAAGGTTAACACAGCCATTAGAAACACCCCCATCGTTTTTCCACCTACCCACCACTGATCAAGAGCTGGGTACCAGCTAAAAAATTTAAATTTAAATCAGAGCAGCCCCAGCCCAACAGCTGTATCTAATAAATCATCACCAGGCACTTGTGTCTCATCCAGCTCCCAAAAGGACTCAGATAAGTGAGAAATTGCCTGCCCACCCTGCTCAGGTGCCTGCACTCCATCACCTACACAAGGAAATGCACAAGGCCAGCAGCCACAAAGCATCTCAGTGCTCCACTTGATTCATTTTTTAAATCATTATTAATCTTTAAAAACATGCTAGAGTTAAATATTGAGTGTTTTGTTGTCGTACAGAACTCTGTGTGTGTATTTATCTCCACTTAAGGAGGGATTCTAGAGAACTATCTAATTAAATAATGATTCATTAGGACAGTTTCTAACAGGTCTTCTCCACAATGCATCATTCCAGGCAGGATACACAAGCACATTTGCTTTTGGAAACAGCCCACATGACCACAGCAACAACAGCTCTGGAGATTTTAGTGTTTTACACCACCTGGGAGCCAAGGAGCAGGTCTGCAGCTCTGATATCCCTTTAATCTGATCATCATTTCACCATCAGTGCCTCCAGAACATCATTTTTCAAGGAGTCTCAAAAATCCTTAGTGGTAGGCACAAAACAAAGGTGAAACCCAAGCATCTGACTGCCAAAAAGAAGTCACCCTGTCCCCATGAGATTTATTGATTTCTAATTAATTATATGATTTCAGGAGCTGATGATTCAACTGCTTGAAATCATCTCTATGGCAAATGTAGGGTTTGCCTGCTCTATGAATTTAGACTTGCCACACAAACAGGCACACTGGGAAACATTCATGGTTGTGTTCAATCATCTTCCCAAAAAGATGACCAAAAACTGGGGCCCAGAATGAAGAATTGAATTCCCAACAGGGCTCAACATGGGGATAGTGAATTCCTTTGAAAATATACCTGTAGTGAGACTTTCTACATGCCAGGGATTTTTTATAATCCCCTCATGGATAAGAGGTGTGGAAGGGTTATATTCCATACCCTCAACATAATGAAGAATCATTTCTTAAAAAAATTGGGTTTTGTTTTGGTTTTTTTGTTATTGTTGTGGTTTTTTTGTTTGTTGGTTTGGTTGGTGATGATTATTTTGTTTGCTTTTGATTTTTTTTTTTTTTTCTGGAGTTGTTTTCTTTTGTTTTTATGGGTTTTGGGTTTGTTTTTTTTTTTGTGGGTTTTTTTGTTGTTGTTGTTCTTGTTCTTGTTTGTTTTGTTTGTTTTTACTGTTTTTTCTTTCTTTACTTTTTAAAAAAATCTCTGGTCCTACAAACTTTTGAATAATTCTGGTGTGTGCCAGGTTAGACTAAAACAGGGTCTCCATCAGGGAGAATTTCCCTACTAATTTTGTCTATAGGCTGAATTACCCAATTCTTTACCTTTACAACTTCTCAGGTACCACTAAAAATGATAAAATTTCCCTAAACTGCCCTGCAAGGGGAGCCCAGAGCTGCACACCCAGGTGCTGAGCTGACAGGAGGGTTGGTGCTTTAATGGACTTTTCTCTGACTGACCACCCAAAAGACCTCACCAAATCCCACTTTTGAAACAACTCTGTCAAATGCATTTTAATCCCATCGCTCTTGCACATTTTTGGGATGCTCTAATTTATGTTTTTAATCTACTACAATTCTTTAATAATTGTTTGTGCAGCGATGCCTGACAGGGAATGCTTTATAAATAAATTGAATTTATGACTATTTATAAGCTCTCCCCTCTTGAAATTTCCCAGCAAATAAACATCCCACAGCTCCACCTCCTAGGGTTGGGTTTCTCTGTGCACATTCATACAAGCACACAAGAGGCATGGAAGGGAGAAAGAAAGGGACAGAGACACAAAGTGTGCACATGTGTGTGACCTTTTCTTTCCAAGAGTAACTTCAGGGCATATTTAACATTCCCTTCACAGGGCAGACAGGAAAAACACAGCTGAAGGGGAGGAAAAATGAAAAGTCCTTGCAGCTTCTTCATCTCAGGCTCCATCCTTCCCTTGGTGGGACAAAGGTTTCCATGTTCTGTGCACTGCCCTGGGTAAGTTTCTCTTTGGTTTCCTGCTGCTTGAGCAGACAGGACACATGAAATGAGGCAGATATAAGGACCTCTGACAACCAGCACATAAAACTCATTTTATTTCCTTAATGGAAGGCTAATTGGTAATTAAAAACAAAACTGTGACCTGTGCAGTACCCAGAGAATAGCAATTGATTTCATTTTGAACAGATAAAGCTCGCAGGGCTGCAGCTCTGCAGAGCAGCAAGACTTTCTAGGCAAGGAGAAGTGAAAGGAGTGCTTTAGATTTTTAGCAGGTTTTGCTATTTTAAACAAACCAAAAAAACACCTTTGCCAGTTCTCCAGTCCTTGGTTGACTCCTAAGAGCCACTCTGCTGACCCTCAGTGCAGATGCTGCTGATGCTCAAACACACCCAGGGACAAAAAAGCTGCACAACAGAATTGGGATTCTTGCCTGGCCTCCCCCAGTCAAAGCAGGGCAGGAATTTTCATTTCTCCTCCTCATTTCTCCTAAGATAATCATGTGTTTCATCCTCCCAGGCTAAGGAGACAGCAATGCTCTCACAGGATGGCAGCAGCCTGCAGGGCAGAGCTCAGGGCACTGCTGGGGGGGCTGCCAGGTCACCTCATAAAAATAAATAATATTTGGGTTTGCTTCAAACAAGCCAAACACAGAGATCTGGGAATGTTAAAACACTTCTGTTCAATAAAAAAATGTTTAAATGTGAGGCTCTGCTATTTCTGCACTGGAACTCTGAGAATTTCGCTTTATGGACAAGGGGGTATTGCAAATATTGCATTTAGGATACTTCCAGCTTTTCCTTCTAATATTCAACCAAACCAAGTTTTGAAATACTGGGATTTTACAGACAACACCTGGATTTTCACCAGCCTGGCTGGCAAACCAACAGGAATGAAAATTGGAAAATAAATAGAAACTGTTATGAAAAGGGTTAACACATGCTAATGCATTTAATTCATTAAAAACAAGCAAGAAGGATTTCTAATTAAGTCCAGACACTAATAAGGAATGAAGATTGCACCCATGCCATTTTTGCAATTGAAAACTCTGTAAATAACTATGGTGAGCACTAATTATCACACCAGAAGAGAGGAGAGCCTTCCCATGTACCTGTATCTTCTTTTACTCTGATAAACCCCAAAGCCAACGTTTATTCTCATGCAGATAAAATAAAAACTAAGAAAAATATTACAGTCTGGACAATGAGAGGTGAAGAATCTTATTAAATATCCTATATATATATTATATATATAGGATATATATAGGAGATATATATATATATATTAATATCCTATAATGTCCTTTAATTAAACTCAGCTTGATGAGCTTCTGGCTGGTTTGCTAAGAGGTGCATTCTTCCCACATTCCCTGGCTGCAGGGATATATTCCCTAAATTCTCTGTCTCCTGCAAGCACTGCAGGCTGGGGAATCTCTGTCTAAAGTGAAAAAATCACATTTCAGCTGGCCTGCCTGAAAAACAAAATACAAAAAGGAGATCTAAATCCCACCAGCAGCAGAACTCCCTTTTATCATTTAGGTGAAATCCTTATGACACCCATCACTCAGGGGGGCCAATCCTGCTGCAAACATCTCCAAAACTCAGAATTCCTCTATGCCAGAGAGCTGCTCAGGGCTGGCAAAAAATCCTGACTTGAATTTCAAAGATTTTGTGTTCACTTGATGAAAATAAGATGTTACAGCCTGTGTTTTCACTGCCTCTGTTCCCAGGGCTCCCTTTCTCTTCAATCACCCCCAGGCTCGGAGCAAACAGCATTCACATTGATCTGTCTGAAAATTGTTTTTAATGCTATTAATGTTGTAGGCTGCTGTAATGGATGTCTTCCAAGGTTTTTACCCTGACTGATCTGTGTCACACCAAACCCATCACTGGCCTTGCTGCTGGCCAAGACCCAGCCCCCAGCACTGAAAAAAAAAATAATTAAAAACATAATTTTGACGACAATTTGATGAAATTTCTCATGAAACAAAGATTTGATCTTGAAAAAAAAAAAAAGATTTTAAATTAAGTCTTTATATGGATGTAATTTCCACCAAGTTCTAGAAAGTCTGTACAAACAAGAGCTGAGAAAAACAGGACAGTCAACTTTGGCCTAGTAACACCAAAAATACTCCACTCTAACACAAAATCAAATTGCACACACTTGGGGGATTTTTAGCATTTTCTTTTAGTTCTTTACAAACTGTGCTAAGGCAGTGCTGTGCTAATGTTTGAGTTCAATGGGGGGAACTAATTAAGAACTATAATTAAATGGAATAAGCTGCTATTATTTATGAAACAGTGAAAAGGGTGTTAAAAAAGAACCAACACAGACATGGAAAAAAATAATTTTGATATTGCTCCATTCTGTTTTGACTGCCTTTGGTGCTGTTAGTAACACACAGATGGAAGGGGAACCAGCCTTGCAGGTAATAAGCATTGCTCAGTCCACAGTTTATCCTCATCCTTTGACAGACTGCAAGAACAAACACAGCAACCTAAAATTAACTCAGGGAATGTTTTATGAATGAAAAAGGAGCTGATGAATCCATTTTCACAAACGATTTTGTGCTTTGCTGAAGGCTTCTCATTTTAAAAATACTTTCTATTCTCCTAAAATTTCCTTCCACCTAGAATCCATCAGGATTCATGGAGATGTAGGAAAACATTGACAGGATAGCAGGCAGCAAGGACCTGTCTCAGCCCCTGAGCATGACTCCACAAGCTGCTTCCCACAACTTAAATCCCAAAAAACTCTGTCACTTGCACGTCCTGTTTCACTCTCCTGCTTTATTTATAATCCAGTTTGTTTTCACAAGGAGATTTAAAAAAAACCCCAAAACATAAACAATGAGGACTATGAAACCACCGGCCCATGGCAAATGCCAAAAAATAAAATAAAAGAAAAT
>WEIU01019290.1:2163383-2204287 GCA_013389925.1 Aegithalos caudatus
TTTTTTTTCCTGGTGTCTGTTTGTTTGTTTTTTTTTTTTTTTTTTTTTTTTTTTTTTTTTTTTTGGGGGGGGGCGCTTTGTTTTGTTTTTAATGGAAGTTTACAAGACAAATGTGTTCCTTGGGGGTCAGCAGAAGCAGATTTCTGGAGAAATGCAAACAAGACATCACCAGGAGCTGCTTCTTGCTGTGTGCTCTGGGCAAGGCTGATCCATTCTGCAGGGATCCCTCATGTCAATCCCTCTCCCCAGGCTTCATTCCTGATTTTTCCTCTTTTATTTTTTTACCCTAGGCTTCATTTCTGGTTTTTCCTCTCATTTTTTTACCCTCAGCCACTCAGCAGTTTCTTGTTAAGTCCCCCCTGAACAGAAATCCCCCCTCCAGCAGCACAAACCTCTCAGTGACATGGCACAACAGCTCCAACAGGGTGATTAAGATTTCATTTCAATTTATTGCCCAATTGAAGCCATCAAGGCCTCAACACTGCTCACATTTCTCCAGGAAAACAGAACCTGAAGGGCACAAAGCTCACAGCTCAGCTCTGCAATGTTCAGGGATGTTACCACTCTGTTCCATCACAAGTGATGGCAAAAACAGCATCTCCAACACCAAAAGACAGAACAGCCTTATGAGAATTGCTCAGGTAAAAGGAAGAAAGAAAAGTGCCTGATCTGGGCTGTCCAGCAATCTGCTGAAGTAAAAAAGATTTCAGCACACTGATTTACAACATTGGAAAAGAATTAATCTGACTCATACAATTACCAGAGGACATTTGTCTCCATAACCCAGTAGGCAACTTCATTTTTCATCCTGTTGAAAATTTCCAACTTTTTTTCTTTCCCTGGTTAACTAAACAGCTTTTTTAGCCTTGTTGCTTTTTAACTGTTACTCAGCTAAAAGGAAAAAAAAAAACAAGAAAAAAAAAACCCCAAACCCTAAAGGCAAAACAACAACCCAAACATTAAATAACCACAATATCTATGTAGGATATTTTCAGATTATTGAGTAGAAGACACTGAAATCCCCTCAGCCTGATCCCTACAGGGAAAGAGGAATTTTACTGCCTTGAAGCTGAAAGACAAGGATCACAAAAGTAACAAGGGCAGTGGAAACACTGAAAAGATGCAGAAATTGGGGAATACCAATTATCTTTGCTATGCTTTTGGAAATATAAATTCAACCTACACAACATGGGCTTTCAAGAGCACTGGAGAGGGTTTTTTTAGAAGAACATTTAGTGACAGGACAAGGGGCTGTGGCTTTACACTGACAGAGGGCAGGTTTGGGTGGGATAATTGAAGAAATGCTTTAGGGTGAGACACAGGTTTTCTACAGAAAGAGAATTCTCCAAACAATCCAGCCCAGTAGAAGTTTTCCCTGCCCATTGTGTGGGGATTTAACCTAAATGATCTTTAGGGTGCCTGACAACCAAACCATGCCATGATTCTATTACTTTTATTTTTTTTTAGCCAATGGG
The DNA here is from genome assembly GCA_013389925.1 of Aegithalos caudatus. Lineage (NCBI taxonomy): Eukaryota > Metazoa > Chordata > Aves > Passeriformes > Aegithalidae > Aegithalos > Aegithalos caudatus. The sequence goes on from WEIU01019290.1 coordinate 2,164,859, forward strand.
GCTCCTCACAAACCACTTTTGCTTGGGTACAACGTTACCTGAATGAACTCATTTGTCTGTATGAAATAATGAAATTATGCCCCAGCAGGGGTTTGCTGGTGTGCATGGATGCTAGCAGCAGTGCCATTGGAAACTCAGCACTGACACCCAATCACCAACCAGAGAGGACTTCATTTGTTTTATTTTAATTTTTTTTTTACTCAATTCTTACCAATTTGCAGAAGAGACATCAAACTCTAATTCACTAATCAGCCTCTCTGACCAGATCATTCAGATCCTTTGTAACCCCTCAGATTCCTCAAGCTATGATAAAAAGAGAGAGGAAATCTGGGAATTCCTTCTCCCCTGGGCACAGCTCTGAATTAGGGCAACCTCTCCATACCTCCAATTTTCCTCATAAATACCTGACTCCCAAATGCCCCTAAAACTCCTCCAGTATAGGAGCAAAGCCATCTGTGCACCAAATAATGACTTCTGCTGCCTATTCTGAAGGGCTGACATCTGCCTCTAATCACTTAAGGAAAGGAAAAGGACATCCTAGACCCAAAAATTATTATTTTTTTCTGCTCTCCTCTGTTGTTTTCAATAAGAAAAGAGGAAATGGCAAAGTGCTGAGGAACAGGTGAGTGTCTCCTCACATGTGGACTCCTCACACTGGCTTCAAGCTGCAGACATTGGCAAGTTAATTATCGCCAGCAACTTCATTATTGCTGCTGCTCCTATTATTTCCCCCGATCATCTCTCCTGTAACGACTCAGTGGCCTGCTTGGAGAGAGAAATGTGTCTGAGGGTAATGATTTCAGTGCTTTTCCTCCTCTGCCCGCCTCTTTTATATTGAATAATCATTTATGTGGTGTTTAATTCGCTAATTAGGAACGTGTTTGGGTATTTTAAGGAGGGAGAATCATTGTTTACTTGTTAGTAATGAAGTGGGTCCCATTTGATTTTGGTGCTGGGAAATTTACAAGTATTATTTTACAAGTGTTATTCTTCTGGGTAGCGCCACCAAATATTAAAAATGTAATTATTTGCTTATATCTTGGCACACTGAAAGGAGAAGGAAATTTCCATGACTGTAAGCTCTGGGATTCTGCTGGATTATTATTATTATTATTATAACCAATCTGGGTTTAGTAATTAGGATGCAGAAGGAGCAGTCAAGACAGGAGAGCAGTGATGGATGGGAAGAGCTGCTGCATTTTGGAGGCCTTGCACAATTCCCAATTCCCTCCTGCCACCAGGGCCAGCACAAACAGCTCCCAATTCCCTCCTCTCCCTACCAAAGTGTAGGAAAAGGGAAGCACCCATGGCCCACCAGATTCCTACAATCCCAGGAAGGTTTGGGAATGCACAGATCATGAAGCAGCTCCAAAGAATCTCACCTGGTGATGGGGTACCTTGAATATTGGGAATTATTTCCCAGGCTCAGGTCCCACCTGTGGCACTCATCCTTTCCCCTCCCAGTGGGGGAGAGCACAGAATGAGATGAATAATGCAGAAATAATGCAATGTGAAGAGCTTGGCCCCCTCATTTCACCCAGTCTGAGAAATTACACATTGCTCAGCCATTCCAGCTTCACTGAGCAGGGGTTTTTTAAGATCTGCCTTTGGCAGGCTCAGGGGCAGCTGAGGAGAGATTTTAGTCCTTGGCAAGGCAAAATGAGGAGCAAAATGAGCAGGGCACTGTCTCAGGGTGAGGGAAACAACACATCCCTGCCAGGATACTCTATGTGACAGTGCCCAGGAAAGAGGGATGCCTGTAGGATATCTTCATTTCCCTCCTAAAGGCTGAATTTATTTAAGAATAAAACCCCCTGCACAGCTCCTACAGCTTCCAGCAGCACTGCATCCAGCATGATTAATGGATAAGAAGGGTAAACAAACCAACCTGCCTTGTAACAGGTCCCCTACTTTGTTCCTTTGCAAGCAAATTTTAGGGTAAATCATAAATCAGCTCTTCCACACTCACTTTGCACTTGCTGTGTACTCCTGGTTGCTCTTTTCAAATGATTTTTTTTTCCTAAGAGCTCTGAATCTGTTTCAAACCAGGACATACTATAATGAATAGCACTTAAATACACAAATCCTGAATTTGCCTTAAAAGGGCCTACTAAGAACAGCAGAGCCGTGTTTATGGACATTTTTTTTCTTTGATTTATAATTTCTGAGGCATTACTACACTTTTTCAAACTACATAAACTATGCAGGCTAGAATAGTAATGTTTTTAAAACTAAAGCTGAAAGCAATGTAGCTGCAGAGGACTGGGCTATCACAAATTAATCAGCTACTGTGAAATTCAAGGTAAAATCACAGAATTTAGCAAGATATGCAGATTAAACTAAACCTGCAAGCAACTTCCACTGCAGCCTCCAGAGTCCATCCACACCCAGTTCCTATTTACAGCTTTAGTTTTTAAAACTAAAGCTGAAAGCAATGAAACTGCATAGGACTGAGCTATCAAAAATTAATCAACTACTCTGAAATTCAAGCTTAAATCACAGAATTTAGCAAAATATGCAGATTAAACTAAACCTGGAAGCAACCTCCACTCCAGAATCCATCCACAGCCAGCTCCTATTTCCAATTCCTATTTCCAGAAATGAAACCCATGCTCCAAAGTGAGTGCAGGTCCTTGGGGATGGGTCCTGGTGCAGCAGCAGGGGAGGGAGCCCTGGGGTCAAGGACCTGGGCTAAATTTAACCCAAAGCCATCAGCTGCACCCTGCCTTAGCCCTGGTGTGCCTGGCAGGGCATTCCAGGGAATTGGGGGAATTTCCAGTGCCCTGATGCCACTGAGAGGAGAGTTGCTCTCAGGTATTCACAGCTTCACAGTTTATTCATGACATGTGTGCAGTGAAATTAAATGTATGAGCCTTAAAGCCTCCAGGCTCCCACACCACTGTCACACAAGTGTGAGGTTTTTTTAAACTAGAGTGGAGTTACAAATTGAGAGCAGAGCCCAGTCCAGCACTTCATTAATATCTTGCCTATATGAATGTCTTATTGCCTAAACACTTTAAAAATCTAGTTTATATAATTTTCATAACCTGATTTTTAATTATCAATAATGGTCCTTCCCTCAGTTATATGAACCATCTGAACTGAATAATTAATATTAAAGGCTAATGCTTTTTCAAACACCTTGAGGTCACAGATCACCAAGATCCACAGCACTGTGACAAGTATGTGAAACACATGTGTGTACCCAAGAGAGCCACAGACAGCTCCTGCAGGCTCACAGCTGGAGCAAAATCCTCCCAAAATCCAGATTCCTTGGAATCAAATCATGGCACTTGTCTTGTGCAGGGCCCCTGACAGAGGCTCCTTGCATTTAAAGTCAGCAATGGTATAAAAAGATCACTTTGGAGCCAGAGGAAATGTTGGAAGCTCTCAGCAACATATGCATGTGCTCAAGAGCCATGCTCTTGTGTCTCATGGTTAAATTTACAGAGCCCCACCTCTGTTAGGAAGATTTCTTAGTATGCCTAATCAATTTAGGCCCAGGTATTACAGTCATTATCACCCAAGATCTGCAGAGTTCATTTAAATTGGATTTTTTGCACATAAGAACTGGCTGCCAGGGATAGGAAAAAAATGCCACAATACCCATTAACTATTGTTTTCCAGCCCCAAAACCACAACAGAATGCTGCTGAGCACAGAGGCCCCACAAATGCTATATATAAAATTTACATTTCTGTTCCTATTGTTGACAAAGAGTAGAGGAGAATGAAGCAGAGCAAGGGGAGGTAAAATGCCTCCAGAGATGATCAGAGAAACAGAGAAGAGATTTACTCATTTTTCCACCCCTGGCCTTGAAGGAAGCCCCTTTTTCTCATTTGATGGTTAATACCACACAGGGACACAAAGTTCTTATTATGGCAGAAGCAAAGCTACCCATAGCTACCAGGCAGGGAAATCAGAATAATTGTAACAGGGGCAGCTCAAAATCAGGGCTGGGCTCTACAGCACATCCTCCCCTGCAATACTTGGATTATGCTCACATTATATGGAGCTTCCACTATTTGATTTCCAAGCCAGGCAGCTTCACAATTAGGATGTTTCCTAATACTTCAGCCACCATTTTATCTGATAAATATTACTAGTTTTTACTCCATCTCCTTTCTCCAAATCAGCTCCCAAACCCAAGGAGCTCTCTTTGGAGTCCTTTGGGAACGTGCTGCAAAAGTGCTGCAGCTTTCTGCACTGAGAAATCAGCCCTGCTTTATTCAGGGCTTAGGGAAAAAACTCCACTAAAATAGGATCAGAGAAGTTGCAAACCAGAGTGACAAAGGGAGCACAGATTGATCCCCAGAGTATGCAAAACAGAAATGAGACTGAAAAGTGAGCTGGGCTCAGATAAAGTCACCTTGTGCCATCTTCCACCTTCCCAGGGAAGCTCTCTGTGCTGCCCAGCTGAAGATTGCATCCCTGCCCCAGGTTTATCAGCTGCTGCAGGTTGGAAATCAGCAGCAGGAGCAAAACAAAGCCAAGGGGCTTTGGTGCTGCAGCTGGAGGCAGCTGAGCATCCTCCATGGGCTGCAATCAGGACAGGAGGGAAGAGCACTCCAGGCTCAGGGCTCCAAATGTGCAACACTGCACTGCTGAAACCCTGCAAATCTAGGATTTCAGGGTTTAGTATATAGTAATATATGTGGGGCAATATATGGAGGATTTGGGGCATTGTCTCAGTCCTTCTTCTTCGCTTTCTTTTTGGGTTTGGGTGTTTTTTTCTAAAAAAAGGTGAAAAAGGTTCTGCATTGCAGGTGACACCTATGTTATTTATATTTTTGACCCAATAACTTGGGTGGTCAGTTATTGGGTCAAGAGTATAAATAGTATAGGTGTCATCTTGTTATTGGGTAATTAGTGCTTAAAAGACCTTGGAAAGAGTTAGAGACACTCCAATTTCTACCTTGTTAGAGCTCACAGCTTGTGAGGCTGTACATAGATCAGAATTAATAAACACTGAGTCCAAACATAAAACTGTGACTCTCCCATGCACTAATCCTGGCTCTAAGATGATGAAAAAAAAAGCTAAAAACCCCACAGGGCCCCACCTCAGCCTTCTGGTCCCCCATTATCCCTGATTTCCTCCCCAGGAAAGGACTGCACGCCTTCAGGCACAGCCTTTGGCAGCAGCCAGCAAACACATTTGGACCCAAACACTGCAAATCACACTCAGACCTCAGTGTTTGCTCATAGCTGGAGTGAACACAAGCATGGATGTGCATTAAGCAATGCCCTGAGGACTGGAATTCTGCCCAGTGCACTTCCCTTCTCCCTGCCATTCCCAAGAGTGCTCAGGGTCAAGGCTTGTTGTGCAGTCTGGAGAAATGGTTACCCTAGAAGATGTTTCTCTTCATTAATGCATGCTTAGAACTCCTTATTTTGGGTTATTCTAAGTGGAAAACACGTGAAGCTGCAGATGAAGCCTGTTAAATGTACAGATTGTGTTAATATACAATTTTTTTTCCTGTACAGACGAAAACAGTCATTTGCAGATAAGTGCATTGACCTTTTCCTTCTGAAGCCTGCTCTTCAGAGACTGAAAGAATCTGGGTCTGGAGAAGAAAAGTGAAATTCTCTGAGGTGGGCAGAAGGAGAATTTCAACATTTTAATCAGTCTCAGGTACATGCACCTCACAGGTTGCACAAAAAGGACATCAGACCATAAAAGATGCAGCTGACAGCCATAAATTTATAATGAATCCATTTAATTTGGGACCTTAAGATTCTGAAATTGGAGGAAATCATACAACTAGCCACTGTGATTTGGAAACTGCTGCCCCTGGATTGGAAGGAGGTTAAAAAGAGCTCAAGCTCAGTTATCTGGTTTGCCTTTATCCTCTCCAAGATGGATTGTTCTGGACACTCAGCCATCAAGTAGGCATCCACATCAGCTGTCTCACCAGTTTTAAGAGGAGGTTTGGATGCCCCCACTGGCAAAAATTGTGTGTTTGGGGGATCTGCAGCCTCTGGCAGCTGCTGAGCTCCCTCTCTAAGGTGGCCTGGCTACAAATACAAGTAAAATGTACTGTCCTAAAATCCCAAACACACACTCACACCAGCACCTCTTAACAGGCAGCTGAAAGGCAGAAAGCTTATTTCTAATCCCCCATGTCATCATCACAGCTCCTGATGACATGAAGTGACCCATGTGGAGAGGGGAGGGAGGACAAATTCCTGAGAGCAAGGACAGCAAAATGCAACCTGCAAAGCTCTGACTTTAGAGCAAACAGGCAGAGCCTGGAGGGAGAGAGCTCAGGTGATCCAAACCAAGCAGCACAAGGCACAGGCAACCTGGACTTTCCTCTGGCTCATTGCTGATGATGCCAGCAGTGCCAGCAGTTTAATGCTGGGCCAGCTCCAAGGCAGGGCAGGCTGGCACTCTGTTCTCCTGTGCTGTCCCAAGGTGCTGGGGCAGTGAAACCAGCCCTGTTAGCAGAGGGAATCTTCTCAGCACTGCTCAAACACATCTGGGACATTTCCTGGGCCAAGCTGTTGGACCCTCATGTGCCTGACCCAAAGTCAGTGTGTGAATTTCCCCTTTGTGATTCCCTGGGACAGCCTGGCTGTGTCTGACTGTGGAAGGTTCCAGATCAGCCTTGAGGCAGAGCAGCTGCTCCAGCAGGGTCAGGAGCACTTGGGGAAGCATCAGCAACCCCTCTTCCCTAAATCCTGACTGACACAGGGGCACAGGGACACAAACACCCTGCCAGGCAGCACAGAAACAGAACCAAGAAACAGAACCACAGAAACAGAACCAAACAAACCTTCTGCTTGGAGATCCTCCTCTTGATCTGCTGCTTCTCTTTTGTTCCCTCCCACAACATCACACAAACCACTTTTGCTTGGGTACAACGTTACCTGAATGAACTCATTTGTCTGTATGAAATAATGAAATTATGCCCCAGCAGGGGTTTGCTGGTGTGCATGGATGCTAGCAGCAGTGCCATTGGAAACTCAGCACTGACACCCAATCACCAACCAGAGAGGACTTCATTTATTTTATTTTAATTTTTTTTTTTTACTCAATTCTTACCAATTTGCAGAAGAGACATCAAACTCTAATTCACTAATCAGCCTCTCGGACCAGATCATTCAGATCCTTTGTAACCCCTCAGATTCCTCAAGCTATGATAAAAAGAGAGAGGAAATCTGGGAATTCCTTCTCCCCTGGGCACAGCTCTGAATTAGGGCAACCTCTCCATAGCTCCAATTTTCCTCATAAATACCTGAGTCCCAAATGCCCCTAAAACTCCTCCAGTATAGGAGCAAAGCCATCTGTGCACCAAATAATGACTTCTGCTGCCTATTCTGAAGTGCTGACATCTGCCTCTAATCACTTAAGGAAAGGAAAAGGACATCCTAGACCCAAAAATTATTATTTTTTTCTCCTCTCCTCTGTTGTTTTCTCACTACAAAATCCTTCCCTGGGGCTCCAGGGTACCCAGTGCCTCCCTACCTCATGGACTGTGCCAGGCACAGCCCAGGGAAATGTGTGTGTACAGAGGAAAAAGGGAATGGAATCAAAGAGCTGAGAAAATCCACTTGTCAGTGCACAAACAGCAGTGAGGACAATTCCTTTCTGTCCCAAAACTTGAGCAAATGGGGCAGCTGTTAGCCAAGTGAAACCCAGGGAAGCAGGGGCTCTTTGCATCTCTGGGAATTCAGCAGGGGTTAAAAGTTCAGCAGGAGAGAACACTGATAGGCACTGGATAAATCTCTTGGGATTGCAGTAATGGGAACAATAATATAAAATTAGAGATACCAGCAGGTGAAAAATTGACTCAGAAAAACACAGGCCAGCAAAAAAATAAGACAAAGGTATTCTGGTTCCTGGCTGAAGAGAACTATCTGGGTCAGAGCCATCACAGATATTCCTAATGTGGCTCTCTTATCTACCTTCACTTGTGAAAGAATTTGTGCAGTCCTTGTAGTAATGGAAGACAAAGATATGTTGAGAAAGAGCTCTCTGTGCCCCAAAATTTATCATCATGAGGTAAGATTTTGCTTTGCTGATCTAATTTATTTTTACAAGTTTTCCTAAGTCAATAAGGTCCTGATATTTGTCCTAAACAGAGATTTAAAGAACTAATGTCAACAGAAAGCTTCACTCACAGTGTTGTGATTATATTTGATGAAGAAAATTAAGGATTACAAAGTAAAACAAATCTTATTTTACTCATTTGCAGGAGATAGACCTTGAGAAAAACCCTGTCCCACTTGGGGGAAATAAAATAAAACATTAAATCTAAGTATGAATGTTAGAGGAAGAAAATAAAGCATATTTAAAGAAAGATGAGAATTCAAATAATAATTTTGGTCAAGATGACAAAAGTTTGAACACATTCTACAAGTATAGGCCATGTAGAAAGTTATGAGAAAGTAAAACTTGCAGTAACTAGAATTATAAATATAATGATGATAACACTGACTCTTTGCAAGGCTTTACTTTAGTCTGCAGGATAGAAAAGGAAAGAGGAAAATGGTACGAGGCCAGTAAGTATTTGGGAGGATAAAAGATCCCCTCCATGATAAATGGCAGGCACAAGAAGCTGAAAAAGGCAAAAATGAGTTGTGGGCCCCTCAGTAAAGGGAGGAAAGCCTGGAGCATCTCACCAGGGAGCAGCAGGAGATGTGCAGCAAGGGGAGCTCAGGGACTGCAGACCAACCACCCACAGGCCAGGACAGTGGGCTGGGCTGCAATTTTCTTTATTCTCCCAATGCCTTAAGTTTTATTTCCCTGTATCCCAGCTCTGTGGTGCCCAGGGTGCAGCTCTGAGCTCACAGTCAGGGTCACTCAGCTCTGCACACAGCAGGGACACAAAACAAATCCTTTTCCTGCTGCACACCAAGGACAACTTCCAGCCACAAAGCACAAACAAGGGTGGCTGGAGGGAGGAACAAGAAGGATGGGAGCTCCCAGCCTGGAGCTGGAATGGGACAATTCAACCCCAAGGTGCAAATGGACCAAAACTGATAAAAGGGTGAGACCTTGTGACCATTTGTCCATTTTGGGTCCATTTTGTGTCCATTTTGGGTCCACCTTGGGTGCAGCCCTGCCCAGGCTCTGTCCTGCCCAAGGTGTATCCTAAAGGCCTTCCAATAAATCCCTATTTTATTCTCCAGCTCTGTGCAGTCTCTGTCCCAGCCTTCCCAAGGCATGACTCCAGTACCCAGAGAAGAAAGCTCAAGGCTGGCAGCACACAGATGGACAAGCTCCTTTATGCATGAAGAGAACTGCAGTGATTCCCAGCAAAAGCAGAGGATCTAAAGGGTGGGGAAATGCTCTGCAGCTCCCTGTGCATATCTTCAAAGGCCTAAGAGATGCTGAACTTTCTCACCAGAGAGTTTATTCTGTTCTGGAGGGTGCTCAACTGCTTAGAGCACACTAAATAAGACACAAGACCCTTTCTTCATTCCACTGTGTTCATTACTTTCCTTTTACTGGTGATCACAGTCCTGTAGCAAACAGAAGAGAAGCTAATACACATGGCTAGTATTAAATGTGCTTAATGTACTCTAAGTGCCTGTAATGAAATTTAGTGTCCAAGGGAAGAGGCTGCACTTTGTGAGCAGCCAATTCTCTGCAGACCACACCAAACACCAAACTGGGCTTTGCAGAGCACGATGCATCAGCTCTCACCTCCAGAATGATGGAACACATTTCTCAGCTGCACTGGTTTCTAAAGAATAGAGACTGCCAGAAAAAGCTGAGCATCTTTTACAGAACTGTAAAATCTGTGGCTGTAGGGGATATGGTAGACAAGATGTATCTGAAGCACCAGCATTTGACAAAGCATCTCAGGAAACATTACTCACAGAATTAATTTGCTTGGATCTCGACAGGGACAGAATCAAGCCGAGCCAAAGCAGGCTGGATGACAATAAACAAAATCTGGGGTTTGGCTCTGCATCAGGTTTGCACACTTAGCTTACTGGAATATTATATGAAAGTGTGTTGGTCTTTTTACCTAACTTTACTTTTTAGCTAACATCTTCATCACTGCTCCAGAAAAAGTGAAGGGTCTAGTAACAAAGGATGACAGGGTTATAAATTAAATAAAATCAAATGGTTAGAAAAGTTAGCTCAGAAATCAGAAAGTTAGGAGAAAGTAGATTTAAGGGTTGGAATGACAAAGACTGACTCTACTCTCACAGCAAGTGGCAGGGTTCAGACAGACCTCCCCACTAAATTCAACCTCCCAGATTTGCTCTACATGCACAATTTATTTGCACAGGTACCTCAGGAGCCTTTGCAAGCTGTGAGTGCTGGCTGCCCAGAAACAAGGGGAAAAAAAAATTATTTCACAAGGAATTCTATTTACATGGGAAATAAATGGGAAATGCTGCAATAAACAGAATATCTGGGAATTCCCACATTGATTCAGGGATCTTTTGACCTCCCTGCAGTCCCATGAATTAAAAAGGTTTTGCAAGACTCTGCCCCTCTTTCCAGAGCACTCAAGGATCTTTCATTCACTTGGAGACATCTCAGTAACTTAAACAAAAATGGAGCTGGAGCAGTAGCAGAGGAGAAACGAGAACATCCGGGGGCTGATTTAAAAGGAGATGTTAAGAAAATGAAATACACAGGCCTTGGCTCCAAGACAACAAAGAAAAAAACTACAAGCAGAAATGACAAACACTTGAGGGCTATAAACACCAAGAAAGGAGAGGAATTTGGGGTTGTGCAAGAAGTAGTAAATCTGTGAGTAATGACATTAAATTATGAAAAGATAAACTTTTCATTGAAACATCAATTTGTCTTTACAAGTAGTTCTAGTATGATATCAAGCAGCCTTCCAACAGCAAGTTCAAAAGATCCCTTGCTAAGGGTATTTAGAAAGATTTTGGACAAAGAATTGAAAGTGCTCTAAAAGGAAAATATTCCATATTAGGAGCCAGAGAAGTTCTATGATTTAGTAAGTTTTTTCCCTCGCTCTGACTTCTCTGAATATCTCTTTTGAAACAAGCTATTAGCATAAGATTTTCTAGCTCACAAAGACAGCAAAAGCCAATTTATCTTCTCTTGCTCAAGAGGTCCCACAAATTACACAAGTATTACACATCACTTATTGAACACTGTTTGACATCACTGCCTCCAAACTTGGTGCAACCCATTTAAAAGGAAGGACTAAGGGAAAGATAAATATGCAGACCTTGGCAAAGAGACAAAGAAGGAGAATTCAACAGATATATCTCCTTTGTGTCTGAAGGATATAAACCACAAGGAATCAGACACAAAAAAACCACTCAAGAAATGGAGTTTAAATGAGTTCTCAGAGTCCAGAACTAGGCAGGGGTGAGGCCAGGAATTGATTCCAGGGGTAACTCTGGCACTCTGCTTAAACCAATGGCACATGGACCTGCTTGTGGCATGACTAAAAGCTCATTTTCTCTAAAAAAAATGTACTTTTGGTAAATTCAAGCTCATCTAGGAGGCACCAAGAAGCCTGGCAGCAAACACAGACAATGAAAGGTGTTCAGCTCAAACCAACACACATTGGAATGGACACTTTTAGAGGTATTAATGGAATGTGGCAACAGAAGCACCAACATTTTTATATTAAAGTTACTAACAGCACTTTCCACAGACCACAGGATATTCTGAGTTGGAGGGGACCCACAAAGATCTTTCAAGTGAATGGGACTTACAGCCTGAAGGGTCAAAAGTAAAAGAATTGCACCTGGCCAAGTTTGAATCCACAAATCCTGTTCTCATCCAGGCACTGAAATATTTGGGTGACTTTTATAGCTCCTGGGGAACTGAAGAGAGACTTTTCTGACTTAATGAGGTAATTACTTTGTAGTTCTGAAAACAGCCCCAATGCAACTAAAAAACTTCAGTCTCATAGAGAAGAAACAACAATGTTTGTTTGTTTATGCAGCTGAACACCCTCCACGTCCCTTCCTACTAAAGGCTGTCTGTCAGTGCTGGCCATGGCTGCAGATAATCCAGGCAGCTAGGCTTGGAAATCTTCTTTAACAGCCTAATGATTAATCAAGTCTGGCTTTGCAGTGTTAGGGCTGTCAGGGGTCACAGACAGCCTGATGAGAAGAGTCCAATCCCTCAGAAATTAATCCAAGTCCTTCTAAAGGGCTGAAGGCATGGCCTGAGAAGTGGGGAAGGAAAGCTGTGAGTTCCTGCTCACTGCTGGACCTGCAGGAAGCAGCTGCATCCCACTGCATCCCCTGGCATCTGCACCCACTGCATCCCCTGGCAGCTGCACCCACTGCATCCCCTGGCATCTGCACCCACTGCATCCCCTGGCAGCTGCATCCCCACTGCATCCCTTGGCAGCTGCATCCCACTGCATCCCTTGGCAGCTGCACCCCACTGCATCCCCTGGCAGCTGCACCCACTGCATCCCCTGGCAGCTGCATCCCACTGCATCCCTCTGCAGCTGCACCCACTGCATCCCCTGGCAGCTGCATTCCACTGCATCCCTTGGCAGCTGCACTTACTAAAGCTTAGCAACTTTAATAAAACTTCATAAAACTGCCCCTCTAACAGCAAAGTGGTGCTGGGGATGCCCAGCACAGCCACTGCTGCTCCCATGTGGCACAAGCACTGCCACTGAGGCTTTCTGAGACATCCAGACCCCAGGGAGGGGACAGTGCCACTCCTCCTCACCTGGGAGAGGGGACACTGCCAGCTCAGGGGCTCCCTGCCTCCTCTGGTTTTATATTGTGCTGGCACGAGGCTGAGGTTTCAGGGAATGAGGGGATGCAGTGGCTGCACTGTCCCCAGAGCCCAGTCCCCTTTTCTCTCTGCTTTGGGAAAAGAGCTCTGGGCTTTTACTGGAAGGTTTTCTGCCCTCTGCAAAACCTGCAGAGGTTCTTTCTGTTTAGGATTTACAGAGAAGCTGAAAAGATGGGGAAGAAGCATCACTTACAGCTATTGCATCAAACAAAGAGAAAAAGAAGCTGAGGTGTTGGAGCCATTTACACACCAGGGCTGGCTATGGTTGTGCCACACAGCTTGACAGTTCCTGGAAAAATATGAATATGCATACCTGGCTATGAATATGCAACAGGCTAATGTGATATGAAAAGTATTTAAAAGGCACCTCCAGAGATAAAAGGTATGTTCCTTGCTGAATGCCAAGCACCCAGCCATTTTAACCCCTTACTTTATTCCTGTCTCCTACTGTCTTTTTATTAAACTTTTTAAATTTCACCAGGCAATGAACCTTGCTTTTCACAGAAATGACTGGGCAGGGTTGTGGCCTTGACTTCAGTCCTGGGTCCCAGCTGGGTTTTCCTTCTCTCCTCCCCACCAGTGCAACACCCAGCACTGCACAGCTCCAGGAAAAAAATGCAAAGCATCACTAAGCACAACAGCCTTTTTAATGTAAAAGCTGAAAAAGACTCCAGCCTAGGCCAGAACATGAATCACCAGAAAAGGAGGCTTGCAGAGATCCCCAAAAAAGGGAATGTAAACAATGATGCCAAGCCCCCTGCACGTTCACCCTTGTGCCCATGTGCATGCCAGCTGCTCTGGGCTGAGTGCTTGTGTGGGTATTGCTGTGCCCGTGCCTGGAAAGCAGGAAGAGACCAAAAAAAGAGAAGAATATGAGAATAATTTAGGGCTGGAGAGCTGGAGTGGGAAATCTGTAACAGCACAATATTCCAACAGGGTCTGGATGTCTCAAAGAAAGGCAGGAAAAGCTGGTGGCCAGCAGGTTTCTGTGTGAGAGCTCTGTGCTGCCAAGGGCAGCTGTGCCTGAGCTGTCCTGACCCCCAGATGTGGGAGGTGACAGCTCTGTGCTCACACACAGACTGAACACAGCCCAAACCCTGGCCCCTTTGCTCAGGAAAAGATCCCCAAAGCAGGAGAGCTGAGGCTTTCCCTTTGGGGCTGTGCAGGCATTACACACATTCAGCTTTTAACCCACTCCTTGGGGCTGGGGATCCAGAATTGCTTTGCCACTTTGGTGCCCAGAGTCCCAGGGATGAGGCAGGGAAGTGAGGGGATGGGGATGCCTCAGAAGGAGCTCCTGGCTGCCCTGAGCTCTCCTGGTGGGGCTGGCATTGGTCCTTGGCTGGCCAGGCACTGGGAGCAGCCCTGGCACTGAATTCACTCCCAACAAAAGGCACACAGAGGGAACAGCTACAGAGATGCAGCTGATTCCATCCAAACAGCCATTATTGGGAGATGATTTCATTAATGAGTTATCCCAATTGCAGCTTAGCTAGTGGGCATTTGGGAAGGCTGAACCTGATTCTCTTTTGTTCTGTAATTTAGCTCTTGGGGAGGTGTCAGTCAGCAGCCTCTGGCCACACACATGCACACAGAGCTCACCACACAGTCCACAGGATGAGTGCAGGTAAGTGAAGGCACTCCCATACTCCAAAATGCCTTTTTGATTGGGAACAACCACATTAACAGGACTGGAGAAGGGAGGAGGGTGTGAGGAGAAGGTGGCATTGATAGGAAGTGAAAAGAAGAGAAATTCACAAAAAGAATGAAGGAGAAATGGAAAGGAGGGAGATAAAGAATTCAAAGCATACAGTCAAATGCAGATGTACTAAAAGCTGCTAAACAACACGTGTTTTAAGGACAAGTTTCACTTTTCTGAACAGAGGCATTTTGAAAAACCTGACCATGTTTCTGAGGCAGCCAGGCTGGGCTGGCAGCCCTGCCAAGGACCCTGGGGAAGAGCCAGGCTCTCCTGGAGGCAGGGAGGATTCCCTGGGCTCCTCAAAGGGCACTGCCCAAGCTCAGGCAGCTGAACTGCACTCTGAAGGTGCAAGGTAGAGCCAGACACCCAGTGAGAAGAGAACCAGGACCATGAGGAACAGTGGCAGAGCCAAATTTTCTCTTTCTCCAACAATCTCATCAGATTAAAACAAAAAAATCCCTGAACTGTTTGAAAATTTGTAGCCACTGCTGTACAAAGAAGGGCAACCCACCAGGCTTGCTTGTCTTTTCTGCACATCCCTTCTCAGAGATCCACAGAGAAGGAATAAAGAAGCTCCTGTGGATGTACAGGAGTAAGGTGGGATATGCCAACATGAAGTGGGAAGAACTGATAGATGCAGCAAGGAGGGGAAAAATAATGGAGAAATGAAGAAAAGGAGATAAGTGGAGAGAACTGAGAGGATGGAGAGGATGGCTGCTGCTGTGATGCAGCACAGTGAGCATTTTTAATTGGGTCAGCTCCACGAGAAGGCAGATGACAGTCTGGTTTCACTGTGTATTTTTGAACTTATGTAACCTTAGCACGCTCCATTATTGCAATACATTTTACTGCTAATCATTTCCATCTGCAAAACCATCTCTTTGTGAAGGAAACTGTATGGAGCAGACTGGAGCCCAAGTTACACTCGCTGATTTTGTAACTGAATCTGGATTTTGGGGGGATTGGGAAAGCTGATTGCTGGGGTTTTTGCACTGCAAGTTATGAAATCCACAGTTTTAAAGCACTTTAGAAACATCCTTCAAGAATTCCATGCCTATATTCAAAGTCTGGAAAATGATAGTAGGAAATAATTTTAATGCTGTTAAACCAGGGCTGGGTGTGAAGATGCAATGACATAAATAGCCTAAGAATGATAAAATAAGACAAAAGTATATTGTTATGCATGCACAAGCACATATGTGCAGAAAGGACAAGCCTCCCTACAAGACACTGATATATCTTTAGTCAGCTACTACTACTAGTATAAACAAAACAATAATACAAACACGAAACCCTCTGTGGGAGAGCTTTTTAAATCATTGCATATGCATGTAAACTGCTTAAAAAAATCCATGTGGGCATAAAGTTTAGATTTTGACTGCACAGAAGCCAAGAAACATGGTTGTGGCAAGATGTGGCTTATTGGCCTTTCATAGAGCTGCTGATCTTGTATAAATCAACACAAAAAAGGCATTTGTTGAAGATATGAGTGATGAAGAAAAGTACCTGAAGACACACTTTTAGCATTGAAGCTCTTAACCTACAACTACTCACGTTTGAACCTCTTTTATTTGGGCTAAAATAGCAAGCTCAGTTCCACAATCTTTATTTTTAGAGACCTGTACACTCCATCTGGACTTTCAGCTGCTGGCTCAAAGCATTCCTCCTTTGAAATAGCTGTGACAGGAGGAAAAAAATGAATCTACCACCCGTGGCATGGGTTCAAACACCAAGCTATAGACACAAAAGTGAGGATGGAAAGGATTCTCCCCACTCTGAGCTGCTCCTATACAGCTCTTGGACAATGTTTATTCCTCTCTGTGGCACCAGCCTGACTGACAGGAACCACAAGCATTATTTTGGTGGGAAACCATATCAGGGCTCTCCCTGGATCAGCCCATGGAGCACCTGGTCCTTTCCTGGTGGTGATAAACTGCTAGGGGCTCTCTTTAGGAGGGCCAAAGCACAGAGCCAAGCTTCTCCAGGAGTGCAGAGAGCAGCACAGGCACACACAGGGGGTTTTCCTCTCAGTCACCTGCAGCATCTATGAAACATCACAACTATCAAAAGCACAGCTCAGCTAGGACTGAAGGCAGCTGGTCACCCCAAAGGGCAGATTCCCTCCTTCTGCAGCAATGTAAAAAGCCAGGTGCTGCTGGCAGAGATGAGCAGGCACTGAAAATGAGAAAGGCATTCCCTTGTGTGGGAATGTGCTGTTTGTGTGTGTGTGGTGGTGCCTTGGGAAGGTTGGAACAGGGACTGGACAGAGCTGGAGAATAAATTAGGGATTTATTGAGAGACCTCCAGGGTAAACCTTGGGCAGGACAGAGCCTGGCCAGGGCTACACCAAAGGTAGACCCGAAATGGACCCAAAATGATCCCAAAATGGACCCAAAATGGACCAATGGTCACAAGGTCTCACCCTTTGATCAGTTTGGGTCCATTTGCACCTTGGGGTTGAATTGTCCCATTCCAGCTCCAGGCTGTGAGGTCCCATCCTTCTTGTTCCTCCCTCCAGCCACCCTTGTTTGTGCTTTGGGGCTGGAAGTTGTCCTTGGTGTGCAGCAGGACAAGGATTTGTTTTGTGTCCCTGCTGTGTGCAGAGCTGAGTGACCCTGACTGTGAGCTCAGAGCTGCACCCTGGGCACCACAGAACCTGAAATACAGGGAAATAAAACTGAAGGCACCAGTGGCAGGGAGACAAGCAGCTCCTTGGGTAGGGGAGGAGCAGCAACCTGCAGCTCCCTACAGCTCCTCAGGGCTGGAGGCTTTGCTGCTCAGCTGATCATGGCAGCAAATCTGCCTAATAAAGGACCAAGACAGACCAAGCCTGCTCTAGTCTACCTACCAGATCAGGTAGAAAACAGAAAAGGAAATGTCCCAGGCCTGGTTACAATGTCCCCAAGCACTTAGAAATGTGATTTGGCATTAACAAAGCTGTGGGTTATTGTGCCTTCAGCAAGAGCAGCTGTTGGAGAGGCTCACTCCATACCCCAGGCTAGCTGGACCAGCAAGCTACTGTAAAAGCAGCTGCCTGAAAGTCAAATCTACTAAAAATAATAATGAAAAAACCCAGATGAGTTCAAATGAAATATTTTAGTTAAAAGACAAGAGAGAAGGACATTTATTTGCATTCCTCTGTATCATAGGCACCAGCAATAAAACTGTTAATCCAATTCTAGTTGTGCCTCAGAGCCATACATCAGCTTGAACCAAGAGCAGCCCAGCTTGGCTCCCAGAGCACATTTACAGAAAAACCTCACACATTTCTCCACTTACAAATCAGAGGATCTTGAGTAGGGACAGTATAGAACACACACAGTGCAACATTCAATCATTTTTAGATGTAGATTCTACCCAAAGCAAGTCTTTTAAAACTAGCCAGTGGTAGGGAAAATGAGGTTCATGGGATTATCAGTTACTAATGGAGGGCTGAAACCAAGAGTTTGGGTTTGGCTCTTGGATCAGCCCTCTCACCAAGCAGCCAAGGCAAAGTTTCTGCTTTGTTCTTGCCTGCACATTCCTGCCCCAGGACTTGCTTCTCCTCAGAAGCTGGGGAGATGCAGAGCCCCCTGCTCTGGCTGACACCCAGGGATAATTAATATTGGGGATAAAAGAGAAGGATTTTCAATGCAACCTCCTAAGCAGAAGCAAAAACATCCAGAAATCTGGAGTAAGGTTTCACAGAGATAAAAGATAAACTCAGCTTAGAGATGGTGCTGCCTTCAGGAGGTATCCAAAGATCACATTTCCTAGCAGCCTCCAGAAAATCCCATTTCCCCACTGCCTAGAAACACTCTCTGTTCACATGTGCAGAAATTGCCACTTGTTTACACCTACCCAGTGTCTGCAGAGACACCTGCAGCCTCTCCATGGGCAGAGGAGCACCTGAGTGCATTTTTGTGCATGGCTCTGCAGTGTTCACCCTCTGCCATCCTGCACACCTGGGGCAGCTCCTGCAAATCCTTCTCAAGGCAGTGCCAAAGGCAGAAGTGAGCTTGGATGGAAAGGTCCAGATTTACACACACTCTAATTCTGTGTCCTGGCTTGGCTAAGTTTGGGAGGGTGGTTATACATTAAAGGAAGAGAATTAGCTGATAACAATGGATCTGAAACTCTTCATGGGCACGTTTTCAAACCTGGATTTGATTTATGCCCACCATATAATTAATATTTACAACTGTACCTAATTGTTCTCTTCACAAAGGAAAAAAGGCATAGTGGAACAAGTAATGTGAAAAGGGTTAATAAGAAATCCTAACATGAGCTCTGTAAGTAGCACACCCCTTTCAACCCATTTGCTCTCATGGGACAATAAAAACATTTCAGTTCCATCCTCCTGAGTTGCAGTCTGTAAAACCCCCCCTGGTATTTCCATCAGCACACCCACCCTGCCCTCTCAGGCATGGATGTCCCAGTGTCTGAGTGCCTCTACCCACCACACACAGCACCAGCACAAAAGCAAAAACCTTGAGCAGGCAGCCAGAAACCAGGGCAAAAATGCATCCTTCAACCCACAGCTTCCTGAGAATTGGAATAAACATATGCTTAACCTGCAGGGGCTAACATTTCCAAGCAGGAGAGCTATGCCAGCTCTTAGAAAGGGAAAAACTGGAGGGCTTTTGGTTCCAGTGTCTGACCTGAGGGTCAGGGTGTGAGGCTCACTAATGCTGCCTGGAGCACACAGAATTCTCCAGTGAGGGATGTGCAGGGGGAAAAAACTCTCCTGGAGACACAGGCAGAGCTCTGAGCCAAGGCACAGCCTCACCTCAGCAGGGAGGGAGGGAGGATGCTCTGCCTGAGCTGTTGAGCCAGGAGCTGCAGGAACTCTGCAGGGCACCAGGAAGGCTCTTCCTTTGCTTTCCTTCCCTTCCCTTCCCTGTGTGCCTAAGGGAAGCCTCTACACAAATCTTCCCTAGAAATCACCCAGCCTGACAGGGAGCTTTAGGCTGGGATTTTATATTTTACAACCAAGAGATCTGTATGCAAAATATCAAGTTCCAAAAAAGGGTAAATTTCAACACCATCCCCTGCATTTAAACTCTGGGAATGCAGGTACTAACATCCATGTATTTCACCTCTAACAGCATTATTGAATCCTGATATCTGTGGTTTAGGTTGTTTATCCATCAATTCTACCTTTTCTCCATCAGGGAACTTTTTAACTTGGCAGAGTTTTGTTCCTCCCCTTACCCTCAGTGAATCATTGTTAAATCCCACAGCAAACTGTAAAACCACCCCACCCCAGTGCAGAGAAAGAACTATTCCTCCATCAACAGAAT
Source organism: Aegithalos caudatus (assembly GCA_013389925.1). NCBI lineage: Eukaryota > Metazoa > Chordata > Aves > Passeriformes > Aegithalidae > Aegithalos > Aegithalos caudatus. The sequence goes on from WEIU01019290.1 coordinate 2,184,554, forward strand.
TCACATTTATCCAGCTAAGTAATCCCAGGGTGCACTGCCCTGTTACAAGGTGAATTCTGCTGCCCAGTTCTACAGCTGCAAATCAAATAAAGATTAATAACAAGACTGAGCAGGAGAGAAATCAGGACAACCCAAACAAGGGTTAAAATGTCACGCTGCTCAGTCTGCCTGAGAGCCTTATTTCAGAGCTATTCAGGAGGAAAAGAATGCTTTTAAGAAAGAATTTATCATTAGCAGGCGTCTCAAGAAATTTCAGAGAAGTTATTCCAACCCATGAATCAGCATAAATACACTGGAATCACAGAAGCCTGGGTCTTTGCATGACAGTTTGGGTGACCTTTGTAGGCATCTGCAGGCAAACAAGTACAGCCATCTGTGGGTGATGTCCTAGCCCTTTCATGATATTTCAGTCTTCTATTCTTGTGTATTTAACCCCCCTCCCTCAAAATTGCCTTTTTTAATTGGTAGTAGTCTGCTTTTTATTTCTATTTCAGCCCTTGTTCAAACTTACACCCATTTATTACATTAAATAGAGTAACCTGCTGCTTTCTCTCATCCTTAAAGGTTTGAGACAAATAAACCAGCAGAAGACCAATAGACCAATCAGCCTCTTTCAAAACCAAGGTAATTAGCATGACATGTAAAACAAAAGTGAGAGCAGAAAAATTACACCCCTGCAGAGTCACTCACGAGGCAAGAGGAGACCCAAGGATTGTTCTTATAGAAAATGACAAAGTGAGAACAGCACACTGCTCCAATATTTGCCCCTGGAAATGCAAAACAAGTCAAAGGGCAAAGAAATCCCACATTTGAGGTGGTGTTTCAGTAAGGACAGGGGCAGGATCTGCTCAGAATATGCCCAGAGAAGATGGCACATTCTTAGGTGGGTGAACACGTTTTATCCCCAGCCTTGACAACTTCATGAGCTTTTTACTTCCTAATTGCTATTATTTTGTTCTGGGTTGGTAGCTGGAGAGCTGCTCTCTAGAAGAAGCTGCTGGAAAGCATCCAGAGCTGCAGCTCAGCTGTTATCAGGCAGGAGTGGGTGACAATTCAGTGACAATTCTCTGCTGTGTGCACCTCCAGCACCTCACAGCAACATGACTCTGCTGTCCTGCCTTCCCTGCAGGGCCTGAAAACATCCACATGGACCACAGCAGGGCTGGGAGCTCCAAATCACTGCCCAGGGGAGATATCCATCACTGCAGGGCTGGGAGCTCCAAATCACTGCCCAGGGGAGGTATCCACATCCACCACTGCAGGGCTGGATGCTCCAAATCACTGCCCAGGGGAGGTATCCACCACTGCAGGGCTTGTGTGCTCCAAATCACTGTCCAGGGGAGGAATCCACATCCACCACTGCAGGGCTGGATGCTCCAAATCACTGTCCAGGGGAGGTATCCATCACTGCAGGGCCTGGATGCTCCAAATCACTGCCCAGGGGAGGTATCCACATCCATCACTGCAGGGCTGGATGCTCCAAATCACTGCCCAGGGGAGGTATCCAAGTGTGAATTTGGGAAGCTGAGGGCACAGAACATCAGGAGTTTGCTCACTCACCCTTCAGCTTGTTCCTGTACAAATCTACCCAGAGGAATCCATCTCTAACACAACCACACACTCAACAGAAGCAGGGAACCCCAGAGATCTTGAATATTCCCCCAGAAAAATGAAACTAATCCTTTTCTCTTCACAGTGAGTCAAATCCTTCATCCATCTTTTTTTTGTTGTTGTTGTTTGTTTGTTTTAGAGCATCAACGTAGCTGTTGAAAACAAAATGAACATTTCATAAAGAGGAATCAAAATATTCTGTTCCAAAACTCTGGAAAGAAATTGGTAGGATGCTCTGCTTCTGTTCTTCCCGTGTTTTATTTATTTTGTCTAATTTAACACATGTCTTTCAAGCATTTCCAGTTTGCTGAAATGACTTTTTGGAGAAGGTAAATACTTCCAGAAAATGTCTAACCAGCTCCAGCAGCTGTATCAGTCAGCAGCCCTGGTCTGTCTCTGCACAGCTGGGTGAAGATGCCCAGTGAGAGGCTGAAAACCTTGAGTTTGAGATGGTAGCTGGACTTTAACTGCTGCTGATTAACCAGAACATTTAATTATCAGCACGTCTGGTGGGAGGTGGAAACACCAAAAGAGTTGTTTGAACTCTAACCTTTTATCTAGTTAGCTCAGGTTTTGCAGAAATGAAGACCAAATTTCACAGGGATATTGAATATTTTGTCTTGCATTGAGTATTAGATGGCCTGGCCAACAAATAAAACATATTTCTGTATATGAAAACAGCATGAACTTTGAATTTGGAGGAGGATCTGTTTAAATATCAAAATAAATCACTGCTCTCATTTGTTATTTACTGTGCTTGTCCTAATCATATAATGCCAATGTATCTATAAATTGCCTTGTCACAAAGTGCCTGCTGAAAGTGATGAAAGCTGTCATTTAATCAAAAAGCCCAAATTAATCAAAAGGAAAGGGAGGCAGGCCCAGCCCTGCCATTAAGGCTTTTTCCTGCTCCACCAGGAATGACAGACATGACAGACACAACTGAGGGAGTGCAAAGTTAACAGAAAAAAATGACAAGAACAGAGAGAAGCTCCCAGCATCTGTTGGAGAAGAAGCCAGCATCTTCTCCAACACACATCAGGCTACTCTGCATTTTTAAGTGAATTTGATCTTCACCTCCTTTGTTCTCAATAAAAAGTCCTGCTAAGAACCTGCTGCATCCCACCAGGGCTGAGACTTCACACCAGGAGTGGACAAAATCCCCTGTCAGGAATACAGATCCCCCCACAGACAGAAACTGTCCCAGAGTGGATTAATAACACTGCCAGAGGGCTCCTTGGGTGTCTTTTGCAAAAAAAGAGGAAATAAATGATACAGAAGCAAAAGAACCATGCAGAGGTGCCAGAGAAGTGTCTGACACCTGCCTAAGACACCCCAAAAAGCACCTGAGCACCTCTGTGCTCCTTCTTCAGTACACAACCATCAAGGAAGGACAGTTTGGCTTTGTGGCATGCCAATAAAAACAGTTAGAGGCTTTGAGAAACATTCCCAAATCCCAGCCAGTGTCCCTGTGCTAGCACTGGGCCAACCACAGTGAGAGAAACACACAAAGTTCTGGGGCTTCTCCTTAAAATCAGGGCTGTGACTGAAACCCCTTTCCCTTTTTTGGAAACATTTGTTTCCAAAAGGACACTATGGATCAAGAACCAGTGCCTGTGATCTCAAACAGGAATTAGAAAAAAAGATTTTTAGCCAGAAAAAAAAAAATGGAGATCCTACAAAAGGATCCTCTCAAGTAAGAGAGAGCTGTTGTAAAATGGGGTTTGACCAGCCTGGAAATGGGATTACTCTGTGGTTTGACTGCAGGACTGAGAGATTAGGCTGCAGTGATTATCCCAAATTTTCCTTTAAGTTTTTCTTTCCTCAGAACAGCAACTAATACAGACAGAAACACCCCAGCAACAAGGTCAGCTACTCCCTATAAAAACAAACAAACAAACAAACAAGAGCTATAGAAAAACCTAAATCTAAGCACCTGACCTCCACAAAGCCGTGCAGATCTTGGTAACATAAACCAGCTGCATGCATGCCTGATTTCTTCCTGATGCCAACTACAAGTTCCTTTAAACACAGGGAGCTGACATTTATACTTTTATGCAAACCAGACTAATACCTACATTTATTCAAATACAAGTCCAATATTCTAAGCTATTTGCCCATTGAAGGACAGGCTGAATTGCATGTTGCACAGAAAAGTATCTTACTTTTAGCATGTTACATTTCCTTCCTTTCACCTAAGCCAGGACATCCCACCTGATCCTGATACCAAGCCCTGTACATTTGCAGTCAGACTGCCAGGGAGGATGCTGCCAGTGATGCCACAAGCTCCAGGCAGCCTGCCTGTGTTTCAGGGCTAAACTTCAAGCAGAAAGGATTCCAAAGCAATCCCTCACTGCTCAGCCCTTTCAGACACCTGGAAAATCAGCCTCACACAAGCAAGGACACCTTTGGTGTGCCATACAAATAATTAGGGATGCCCTAACATTTCTATTTTGCACTTCTTAGCTTACATTTGGTCTCTCCAGCTGCTTATCCTCCTCTGATTCATTCTGTTCCAGCTTTAAACAAGAAGTTCCTTTTCCTGCAATTACCTTACAACCCTTCCACTTGCTCCTACCAGAGCCAGGCTCGTGTGCTCCTCTCCATCTCTCCTCACTCAGACTCCACCCTGCTCCTCTCAGCCCTTCCCAGTGATGGCACAACAACAGCACTCCCTCCTCTTCTCCAAGTGTCAAAAATGCACTTTGCTACGTGGGTCCCACTGGTACAGGGAAAATCTGTTTGCTCTTCTCTGCTTTCTGAAGGTGTCACCAGTAACAAACTGTGGCATCTGCTCCGTGTTTGCTGCTAACAAAGGGCTTTAGAGCTCAGGGATTTCTCCATGCTGAATTCCAAATTAACAACGTGCTTCCACTTCCATTGGTTAGTGATGGTTGGTTTGTTTGCTCTTGGAGATGCCCTGCTAATGTTGTTTACAATGTCCATCCCACATCTACAGGCTTGTGCTTGTTCACATCACCAAACCTGGCAAAGTAGAAATGCTCTGCCTGTAAAGACTGCTGCAACTTTCCAGCTTCAATTATGGCACAGCTCTGCCTCATCTGTTAAGAAATTCACATTGCTGAACACAAAAAGGACATTTTAATTCCATTTTAATTGTCATGTTCCTCACTTGAAGGTTTCCTGGTAGACCAGCCCCCTGCCAGCTCCCTGAAACTGCAGCGCACACAAACTCAGACATCCTCCAAAAGAATTCCTGCAACTTCTATCATAACTTGTAATGAGACCAAAAGGATCCTCCTGGTTACATGGAATTAATGGCAAATTGTCACTCAGTGTCAGTAAATCCAGCAGAATGTCCTGCTGCTGGAATGGTCTTGGCAGGAGAGGAGATCCCTCCTGACTGCCAGGTTACACCCCTGAAGCACCCAGCCCACCCTGACCAAGGTGAGCCATGACTTTTCTTGGGTATTCAAACCTGCCACCTCTTTTTATGAGGGAAAGGATGGAAAAAACAACCTATAAAACCAATCTTCCACCCAACTAATGGCTAATCTGATTTACTGAATTCATTCCTCTCTCCTCAGAAAGACAAAGATGTTACTAATGACTCCACAGCCTCTGGTAATACTGACTAACTGTAAACTTTCCTTGTGGACAAGAAATAACTCACAAAAATAAAGAGATTTGAATTGATTTCTGCCACACATTTGTCAAAAACAGCTGCAAACATTTTGGGGGGCCCTTTTCCTTCCATTTGCACTAAGGCAGCCACAGCAGACAAGAAGAACCCAAATGTCTTTGATGAGCTCCCTTGCTCTGGCAAGCAGCTGAGAGAGCCAAGGAGGATAGAAAAGGAGATTATAAATTATGGTCAGCTGAATTAAACCATCTGAACACTGAAAACAGTCAAGGACAGTCAGGAAATTCTCAGTGCAGCTCTGGAACAGGCAGAGTGGTAAAATGGGAGCCCAAGGCCCCAGGTACAGGGACAGACCCTGGCTGCAGGTCACCATTAATAAACTTTAATTTTTATCAGCCCAAATGTCAGTGGGGACTTTTCCTGTCACTTGTGGCATCTGCATTCAAAGCAAGCAGCACATGAGTGCATGGGACACCAAAATCCCCCAAATAAGCAATGAGAACAGGCTGCAAATGTTTTTCCAGCCAGACACAATTGGGTATGGCTCTCTCTTCTCCCAAACCTGCCACTCCATGGAAAAAAATTAAAAAGATTATGGAACAAGAAGGACTTTTCCACATTGAGCAGCCAAGGTAGGGCAGGTACAAAGATTTAAGCATCTATTAAATAATTCACATTAATTTATTAAAGACAGCTGGGACTTCTACAGTTAATGTGATGCACACACACACACCTAACAATGAAAACATGCCCTGAGGTAGCTAAATTTGGTGACATACATGAAAATTCCTTTTCAAAGAGCAAATATATTTTTACTACTAATTGTTGACAGAAATCACAGTCTCTGCCAAAATATTTACACTCAATTTGATTACAATAATGATCAGAGAGCATTGTTTAATTTACTGTTCATTCAGTTTTGGCAACAACAACACAAATATGAAATTATTGTCTCTCTCCAGATCTTTCATATGTATTTAGTACATGTTAAATTATGTATTTATGTCTGTTCATAATTGTGTGTATTTTTATATATAAATGTGTGTATATTTTGTTGAACACTTTCATTTAGCAAAAGCAGAATCCCCCCCAATGTTTCTGATGCAAAGCAGCAGGGGTAAGTTACAGGTTCTGCACCCTCATTAAATTAGCACTAATCAGATCTGCACCCAGTCCACGTTTTTTTGCTACTGCCTTGAGAAATGACACGTTCTAACTGTGTATGAATTTTTAATTGCACAATATTACTACGTAGATCTATTTCAAGACAATCTTGTGCAGAGTAACAGGGGTTATAATAAACCAGGCTTTTGTATCTAAGCCTCTTCCTCCTCTACCTGTGTGAAAAGCTCAATCTCCCTCTGGAAAACAGAGCAGGTGTTGGGATAGGGGGCTCAGGACCACCCCAGAACACCTGGTTCTAAAAATGTCACAGCCAGCTTGGTGAAGGAGCTGAACAAAGCCAGAATTCAGGCTAAGTTTGCTGCACTGCACTGAGTGTCTCCTTGTAAATAACCCAAATACCAGAAATAGAACTTGGAGGGCAGCTTGGCTGCTCTGGGTGTGGTGGCTGCAAGTGGCAGCTCTCACCTGAGGAAGGACAGGGCTGTGCACCCCTCAGAGCATCCCTGGGCAGGTGGAGGCCAGGCCTTCATCCCAAATGTTCCCTGCTGCCAGAAGTGAGCCCAGAGCTAACACTCATCTCCCTTCTGCAAAGTGCTGTCAGCCAATACACCCAGCAACCACCATCAGAGGGGAAAAGGGGTGCAAAAATTGAATAAATGCCAGGAAAGAGAAGATCCAGCAGGGAAGGGGCTTTACTTGGGTGCTGACTACTGCAGAAATATTCCAAAGTGTTGTGGCCTTTTCCTTCTTTATCATTTGGGCTTCTCCTTCTCCACCATTTGGGCTTTTCCTTCTTCATCATTTGGGCTTCTCCTTCCTCAATCATTTGGGCTCTTCCTTCCCCATCCTTTGGGCTCTTCCTTCCTCCATCCTTTGGGCTTCTCCTTCCCCATCCTTTGGTGGCTGCCCAAACACCCCCAAATGACTTGGTCACTAACAGAAGCCCTGGCACTGCTCCATCTCCACAGCAGAGTAATCTTTTAAAGAGAATTTCTCACCTTGGGGGGCATTTTCTGCTCTGTTTACAGCAACAGCCTGTTGTGAGAGCCTTAGCTCGGGGCCTTCATTCCTCATTAGGATTCTCAGCTTTGTGGAGAAAGGTTTGAGCAGCAAAAGCTTCAGGCTCTATGCATGTCAGAATGGTTTCATGGCACGTTAAATTCAAACACAGCCATAAACTGAAACTTCTCTTAGAGCTACTGGAGTTTCTATTAACTGCAGCAATTACCAAAAAGTGTCTGTAAACGTTTCAATGTCTGGCTCAGTTCTTTTTTTTTTTTGTGGCTGGAAGGCTAGGATAGGATGATAGAATAAAGCACCTTGCAGCAAAAGGGTTGGGTTTTTTTTTCCACAGTTACAAATAAAAAAGAAGGAAGGTATATGTAGTGTTAAGAAAATAATAGCAGCACTTTACTGTGCCTCCTATCTGCATCATCCAGAGCAGTTTTAAAACACTAATTAATTACACATTTCAGCAGCCTGGAAGGTGTGTGAGAATTATTCTCATTTATGGATGGTTAAACACAGGCTCAGGGAAGTTAGATGTCTTATCCCAGAACACAAAGCCAACTGATGGCAAACCTGGCACCTGAATTTTTTCAGTGCCACTGAAATCATCTCATGCCTCTAGGGAACAAAAAGATGATGAAGTGATTTCTGGACACTCTCAGCTGTGTGATCCCCTCAGGAATGCAGGAATCTGTCACAAGCAGCACTGCTGATGGAGGTGCATTAAATGGATAACTGCAGCACCTATTTTCCTAAATCAGCTGCCACATGACTCAGAATGAGTTTCTTCCCCAATAAATGTAATGTGCTGGATTATTTCATGTCCCTGCATGGGTTTAATATTATCAAGGCTTCATCTGCTGTTGTGTCTGCCCCACCACAAAGATTCTCAGTGTATATAGCATCTCATGGGAAGTTGCAGGGACACCTAAATGGAACAACTGGCAAGGATTAGACAGGAGAAAATACCTGACTTCATCTTTCTTATATAACAAGTGTGTCAAGGTTATCAGTGAAGGTACAGAGCTGGGACAGGAGGGACCTCAGTGCCATCCACACACAAAAAATGCAGAGCAGCAAACACTGACTTAGAATCTTGGTGTGTCCTGGGGTTACCTGACATTGATTTTGCCCTTATTTTATAAGATCAGTGCTAATGTACTGCAGCTGATAAGAAAGTGCAGGTTAAACTCCCCAGGGCAGGCTTGGCTGGCCTGGGCAGGGAACAAGAAGCTGGAATGTGTAGCCATGAGTTCCAAGTATGCTACTGAAAGGGGAATGGACAGCAGCTGCTTCCTCCTCTTCCTCTCCACCCTTTTTGAGCTTTATTGTCACTCCTCAGCATTCCCATCTCTTCCTCCTACCCCCAGGATCCTCCAAAACACAGATTTAGACTCCCAACTATGCAATTATCAATTTTAGCTTCAGGCTTAACACCAAGTGGAATTTACCCACCAGGAGATTATTTTTAATCCTGCAATTTGTGCTCCATGGGATGGTTCAGCACACAAGAATAATCCCTCACATCCTTGTGTATCTCCCAGAAAGGAAAACCTTTAAACCTGGATGCTTCTCTCAAAGAGATGGCCCAAAGCAGCTTTCCACAGACTGTGTGCAGAATGCTGGGACATGAGCAGTGGTGAACACCCACACAAGGACACAAAGAGGTCACAAATTGGGCCTTGATCTTGCATTTCACAGAGACTGAGACAGAGGCAAGAAACAAAAATACTCAAAAGACTCTTGAGCAGACCTGGACCTCAATTTAGTGCTCAGAGACCTCATGGAGCCAAGAAACCTGCTGAGAAAGGAGGAGTCTGCATAGTTTGTGCAGAAGGAGATCAGATAAATACAGTGGAGGATCCACAGATATTATGAGAATAAACTCTGTGCTTCAATTATGCTCCATTCAAAAATCCCCTTGTGAATTTACACACACACACCACAAGTAGAGCTACAGGGAAAAAAAGGGCATAAATAAGCAAGAGGAAGAAAATATCAGGGTTGGAGGTAGGGAATAATTAGTCAGCACTGATCCTGAAGAGAGAAGGCAAATGAGTAGCACACTACAAAGAGGATCAGCTGACAGTGAACTTCCACCTGCTAAGTATTGTGGAATTTACAACTTCAATTAGCTCAGCAGCAAGAAAGAGAGGCTCTGAGTGCTGGGATCAACACACAGCAGCCCTGAAAAAATGTGGATATCACATCCTGGTAGGAAAATACAAGGCCTGAACACCCAGGGCTTGATGGGCTAAAGAAGTTTTGTATTTTCTAGACAGAATGCTTTGGAAAACTCAAGGCAGTGCTTGCCCTGGCAGATGTTCCTTGAGAAATAGAAGATTTTGGAGAGCCTAACAAAAATAGCTGTGGCATTTGCTGTTAGATAGCTGAGTTCATTTAGAAAAGCTCTTTCTGCAATAAACACTTGCACATCTTCCTGATGCTTACTTACTTTGCAGGATCTTCTTTTGGATCTCCCATAGGGATTGCTGAAAACATTAATATAATAGCACACCACTTCAGTCCACAGCCTGGCAGGCACTCACAGAACACACATGGAAACTCATGAGGAGTAAAAAGGTTCTTGGATGCAATTGCTGCAGTTATGGCAAGCATAATTCCCAATTTAGGGGTCAGGTTTGTTTCTGAAGGGAACACTGCTAGCAGAGGTACAAGGGTGCCTGATCTGCAACTCTGAATACAAATATAAAAAGGCAACAGTAATTATCTTCTTGTGGAGCAACATGTTCTTCTTTCCCAGATTATGAAATTGAATAGAAAGACTGGGAGTTTCTTACCATGAAACCCCCATTAAACCCTGAATGATGCTTCAGTACAGGCTTTTAGCTCCCATGCCAGTGGCAGGCAACATCTGTGGCTGGGCAGAAATTTAATTTTCTGTCCCAGAAGAAATTTAAAAAAAAAACCCGTTCAGGTTACTTAAACTATTAAATATTAAACTTTTTAGTTTTGAAAAGTTTTTAATGATAATTAGCTTAGCTTTCTAAAGGAAAGGTCATCTTGAAATGAAAAAGAACTAATTTTAAATCTAAAAAAGGTCAAAATACATGTATTGCAAATTTGGAAAATTTCTTCTTCCCCAAAAATATTTGTCTTGAAAAATTAATCCAGACTAACTTGTGACATGAACTGGTTCAGTTTTGATGAATGCACTGATTTTAAAAATATCATTTTCATGGAAATATTAATGACTATCTCCATGGTGTTCCTGGCAGTACAGAACATGCTGTAGTGCCTCAGAGTCACCAATCTCACCCACCTTGTTGACATAGGGGAACAAAAAATATTGGGGGGAAAAAAAGTCTTTGCTAAATTGGCCTCTCCCCATAAACTGAGAGGGTACTGGCATTGAAATCTGCTGCAAAGCCTCTTTAAAAGTTCTGGATGTGAGATGTTCTACTGCACCTGCACTGATTTGATCACTTGAAACTGATCTTGAGACTGGTCATGAAGTTGGAATAACACAACAGAGCACATCCCTAAAGCAAGAATAAGGGAACCTTGAAGCACGGACATCTCTACCATTAAACAAAGTGAAGAAAACCCTTAAATTGAATTAAAACCTCCATAAGGGAGCCTTACATTTTGCAGTGAGAGATGGCAGACCATACTGAGAGAAAGGGAAAGCATTTTACTGCTCCAAACATGCAAGAGGAGACAGCCAACCCTCAGCCTCTGATTTTGCCATGGAACAATTCCTGCTCCATCTGTCATCAGAAAACAAGTCCAGTCCCCCAAGAATGAGAGCTACCATTAATAGTTTTGTGCAAATAATCAAACACAAGTCATTAATAATGCAGTTTTGAAGCTGAAAAGTTAAGTTCATTCTCTTCAGTGTTTTCCTGCCAGGCACTTGTGCTGCTCCTGTGACCCTGCCAGGCAGTTTTCTGTTTGAAAGAAGCCTTTATTTGTGTGGTGAGGAATCCCAGAGGATGGGAGAGCCTGGAATGCTGCTCTGGATGTGTGGTGAGGGATCCCAGAGGATGGGAGAGCCTGGAATGCTGCTCTGGGTGCTGTCCTGGCTGCAGGGTGGGGGCACAGGGTACAGACAGAGTGTGAAATTCTCCACTGCCATGGCAGAGTCCAATCATTTTGGGCTGATTGAAGCACATGGAACACAAAACATTAATTTTCCAGAGTAGAGAAGCTGGAACTGATCTTAAAATATAAAATAAATAGGAGAGTCCCTTTCAGTATCTTTATTGGAAGTTACTGGGGGCTGCTGACATGGAAGATGTTTAGGCACAGCAGGGATGCAGAAAGGCTGAGGGGACCCCAGTGCCAAGCCAGAGGTGGCACAAAGGTCTCAGATGTGTGACAGCAAAGGCAGCTTTCCTTTTCCTAAGCATCATGCAACATTCCCATTAACTGCTGCTTTCTTGAGATGCACAGGAAAATCTGTCACTGCAAATGGTGCTGCTTATTTTATTTCTCTTAAATTGCCTCTTAACGCGATCACTCTCAAGGCTAAGATCCATTTATGACAAAACAGGAATAAAAACTGACAAAGAGGTAAGAACTTTTTTTAAAGACTTCCCTAAAAGGCTGAGGAGTCTAAAGAAGGGGTTCCTGATTATTAGCTCTGGCCAGGCTCCCATCCCTGCTGCATGCACAGATTGCACTGCATGCCAGAGCACACTGAGGACAAGAATTCATCAGGCAGAAAGCAGAAAATTGCTCAGTGCATTGTGACTTCCCAGATCACATTTCTCACCTTCAGCTCTTCCATTTCTGTCCTAAAGAGACATTGCAATGCAGCTTAAAGCTGAAAGGGACTTGGGGAGGGGACAAGGAAAGTGCCAAACTCTGGGCACCAACACCAAAATTAAAAGCCTAAATTAGGTATTCAGTCCAGGGGCACTGCCAGATGACTCAAAGCAAGAAGTGATTCCACACTGCTAACACAAACACACATCCCATCAATTATTCCAAGAGCTGACAGAGACTAACCTCTGACCTTGGGCACCTGGACAGGGAGGTGATGTGAACAAAATCTCCTGGGTGAAATCCTGGTGGCACTGCTTACAGGGGAAAAGATTAAAGGATTCAGAGCTTTTCCTTTTCCCACCTTTAACAACCTAGAACAGGAAGGCAGCACAACAGGAAAGCGAAATGAATGGATCTCAAGGGAGTGAGAACACTTCAGCAATCCCAGGGGGTTGTCAGGAAAAACCTCCAGAGGATGGGCTCAGGAAAAAAAAGGCATTAAGGATAGATGGCAGCTCTGGAATGAAATAATTCTTATGGGCCAGCTGTTTCATGGTGGGGAAAACACAACTGACACCGTGACCTTGGCTAGACCATGAGCTCCTCACTGACCTGAAACAAGAGCAGGAAGCAAACCAGCAGTGAGAACCACATCAGATTACCACAAAAATGAACAAAAACCCACCAAGATTACATTAAAATACAGAGTGCTGCTCACTAACAGTGCTCAGGGCACAAAGTTGGGTGCAAGCAGTGAGAAATGTTAGGAAATCATTGAGTGAAGGCATGAGCAATAAAGGAAGGCTCAAGAGTGTTCTGCTGTGAAACAGAGCATGGGAGGCACTGATGTATGAGGTCAAAAGGGTCAAGCTGTTAATGCTTGTTTGTGTGCTGATCATCACTAAAGACAAGCTTCCATCAGAGGGATATCAGCTCTGATTCCACTCACAAAACAGCAAGAGCTAGGGCTTTGAATGGGGAAAAAAAAACCTCACCCAATTAACAAGTGTTAGTTAAATTCAATTGTTTTCAAATTTCCTAGATCTAATGAGCTTCACTCCAGACCAAACCTGAGGGTTTGACTGAGGAGATGAAGAGCTTTTAGCAGTTATTTTGGTAACTCATCAAGACAGGTAGATGTGATGTCTAAAACCTTGCCCATTCTCTAGTGTTTAATTTCTTAAAAGACATTAAAGGAGAATTTAGTGAATCAGAAGCAGACAGTTTAACTTTAATTTCTGGAACAAATTATGAGATGTTTGTAACTATATGGAAGGTAATTACCAACATCCAGCAGAGATTTGTTGTGGAAAAAAATCCTCTCACACCAATCTGATTTCTTTTTAGGCCCTGGTAGCAGAGAGAGGAAAGCCCAGAGATGTAGAACTCGACTGCAGCAATGTACTTAAGGCATTCTGATGGGCTGCAAATGTAGAAAAACTACACTCAGATGGAAAAGGGTTCAGACTGGTAGGAACACTGTTTCAGAGATTGTATCACAATATAATCATAACTGATATTGAAATATTGATTTGTATAAGAAAAGTTAATGTGCAAAATCATCTTTCCATTCTGTGGAAGGTCTGGGTGCTCATTCCTGGATGCCACACAAGGACTGAGATTAAAGCAAGTCCCAAATGAGCACCAGAAACTGAGAGGACTCAAACTCACCCTCCACAGAGGCACTGGGGCTGATGATAAATCCTAAACATCTTCCATATCAGCAGCCCCCAATAGTAACTTCTAATAAAGATACAGAAAGGGACTCTCCCTATTTATTTCATATTTTAAGATCAGTTCCAGCTTCTCTACTCTGGAAAATTCATGTTTTGTGTTCCATGTGCTTCAGTCAATCAGCCCAAAATGATTGGACACTGCCATGGAAGTGCACAATTTCACACTGAATGTGTGCAAAAGTGTTCACACAGAAAAATACACATAAATATATGCATATATATATATATACATAAACAAAACAATGTAGTATGTCATCAGAACATATATATTTATATTCCTTAGAAATGTCTTTCAGTAGTCAGCCTGTGAGCTCAGAGCCTGGGGAGGTCTCCATGTCCTACAAGTTGCTCCACTCCACCCTGCTCTCTTCACCAGCTCCCTCATTACCCATTCTCCACATCCCAATCACATTTCCAATTAGCTACATCCAGTAGGATTTGCATTCTTAAATCCCCTATTAACAGTTATTTTAAAAACTTACTCCACACTTAAAGACCTGTGTTTCTTTATTAATTACAGCTGGGATGCATTGAAGAGCTTTAAGATCTGCTCCAGCTGAAGGCTGCCAGTGCCTGCCCTTCCAAACAGGAGGAATTCTGCCCTGGACAATTCCCCAGGACCATGGTTTGAAGGGCTCCCCTTGCAGAAGGAATTTGAAAGGATCATGGTTGTCCTTAGGGATGCCAGGTCTGCCAGCAGAGCTACATTCTGGCAATCTTCACATCAGATATGGCTGGACTTGTCATGATGTCCTGTTCTCTGCCCTGGAACACAGCCAGAGACTTGATGGGAACACAGAATGTCCCAAAGCAGAGGGGATCCATCAGGACCATCCAGCCCAGCTGCTGGCCCTGCATGGCACCATCCCCAAGGCTCCCAGAGCTCTGGCAGCTGCTCCAGTGCCCAAACACCCTCTGGGGGAAAACCTTTCCTGATACCTTTCCTAAACCTGCCCTGCCATAGCTTCAGGACATTCCCTGGGTCCTGCAGAGGAGATCAGAGCCTTGGGAGGATGTTCCCCTTCTGAGGATGTTTAAGGTCACCATGAGCTCTCCCCTCCAGGCTGAACACACCAAGTGCCCTCAGCCTCTCCTCACACAGCTCCCCCTGACCTTCACCACCTTTGCAGCTCTCCTTTGGATGCTCTCCAATGGCCCAAAGTCTCTTTTACACCGTGGCACCCCAAACTGCACACAACATTCAGGGTGAGGCTGCCCCAGCCCAGCCCAGAGCAGGACAATCCCTCCCTGGCACAAAGCAGAGCCTGATGCCCCTGGACATGGATGTCCCTCCTGGCTGCTCACTCCTGTTTCACTTGTCATCCACCAGCACCCCCAGATCTCTGTCTGCAGGGCTGCCCTCCAGCCCCTCATTCCCCAGATGGAAAAACTCCCCTTTGATGCCCTCAGCTCAGGCTGGAGCTGAGCCCCTCTCTGCTGCAGGCAGGACAGCTCAGCTGATTCCCTGCATCCCAGTCCAGCCCTGTGCACCTCTCAGGACAGCTCAGCCCTGATTCCCTGCAGCCCATCCCTGTGCCCCTTCTCAGGACAGCCCAGCCCTGATTCCCTGCATCCCAGCCCTGTGCCCCTCTCAGGACAGCCCATCCCTGATTCCTTGCATCCCAGCAATGTGCCCCTCTCAGGACAGCTCAGCTGATTCCCTGCATCCCAGCCCTGTGCCCCTCTCAGGACAGCCCAGCCCTGATTCCCTGCAGCCCAGCCCTGTGCCCCTCTCTGCCCACAGCAGCTGCAGAGCTCTGCCACCCCTAATTATTCCCAGCAGTGCCAGGCTGGAGGCTCTGCTGTCACGGAGGATGGCAGCAGAGCCCAGAGCATGACAACAGCAGCAGCAGGTGGGCAGAGCAGAAAAGGCCAGATCACTGTCTGTGTGATTACTGTCATTTATCTCAAGTCAGGCAGAAGGCAGAACATGCTCTGCCTTTGCTCGTTCCTCCCCTCTGCTGCTACACAGCAATTCCTGAAAACACCGTGCAGGGATGTCGTGCACTTGTTAAGCTTTGTTTTAAGCACTGAAAGCCACACCACTGTCAGAGCAAGTCATTGCCCCTTAGAGCAGTCACAGGTTGTTCTCAAACACATCTGCTACAGCAAAATAAACAAGGAGGCATCCAATGTTAGAAGCAACTTGAAAAGCTGTGAGATTTTCACAAATCCAACGTGCCTGTTTCTCTGCCTGTCAGTGCATTGGCCAGAGCAGCACTGGAAATGTAAACAGGAGCTTTATCCTTGCAGCTCTGCCTTCTCCAGGCAGCAGGAGTGAGAGAGAGCTGCAGGCAGGGCTGCAGGCAGGGCTGCAGGCAGGGCTGCAGGCAGGGCTGCAGGCAGGGCTGCAGGCAGGGCTGCAGGCAGGGCTGCAGGCAGGGCTGCAGGCAGGGCTGCAGGCAGGGCTGCAGGCAGGGCTGCAGGGCTCCAGTGCAGAACAGCCCATGCACAGGTGAGGGGAGAAGCTCCCCCCTCTAATGCTGGGATCCATCTAAAACATGCTCTTGCATCTGGTTCCCAGCTTTGTTAATTCTCTCTTTTCTCCCTGATATTTAACAGAGTGATTCTGTGTCACAGCTAAATGTTTTTGATTCTGGCTGTCAGATTTCTAAATTAAATCCATAGATTTAAATCATACCGAGTTATGTATCAATTTTATACAAAAAAAAAAAAAGTCATTTCTGTGTCTTAAAACAGTCCTGCTAAATTTAGCCAGAAAGTTTAACACCATCACAAATACAGCCTTCAGTGCAACACACACTTTCCTCCTCCAAAACTGGATCCAAACTTTGCTCCTTGGCCTCATCATTAAGTTAAGAACAGATGATAAAATAAGACTCAACCAAAGCCTGTGTCCATATGAAATGTAAATCTATTTTGAGGCCTGAAAATATTCCATATGCCTTGATTTTCATTCCATTGGTCGTGAACTAGAAACAAAACTCAGAGAAGATTTGATTTTGGAGGGAAAGTTTTTCCTTTGCACATTAAGGGAGCAGAAAACTCTACAGCCCAAATGAGATTTAACAAAAACCTTCTGCATAAATCTGTGGGCCTCCTGAGGGTTTTTTCATCACCTGCTCAGACAGGGGAGAGAAAATACAACAAAAGGCTCACGGGTCGAGATAAGGACAGGGAGAAATCATTCAATTACCATCATGTGCAAAACAGACTCGACTTGGGGAAATTAGTTTCATTTACTACCAATCAAATTAGAGTGGGATAATGAGAAATACAACCAGACCTTAAAAACACCTTCCCCAGACCCCTCCTTTCTTCCAGGCCTACCATCACTCCTGATTTTGTGTCCCTCCTCCTCAGCAGCAGCACAGGGGATGGGGAAGGGGGGATGCAGGCAGTGGTTCCTGCCACTCCTATTCCCTAGGGGACAGAATTCCTCACTCCCTGCTGCTGATCCAGCAAAGGCTCCCTCCCATGGAAGACAGTTCTCCCTGAATTTCCCCTGCATCCCTCCCCACAGGGGCTGCAGGTCTTCACCTTCCCCATTATTTAATTTTTTTCTATCCCTGGGGTGCTACCCCTGTTGCTGATGTGCTCAGCCTTGGAGAGCAGCTCCACTCTTGGAGCTGGGCTGGGATTTATTCTGTTGGGGAAAGTTCTGGGAGCTTCTCATGGAAGCCACCCCTGAAATCCCTCTGCTACCACAACCTTTCCATGCAAACCTAACACAGGCAGCAGTGGGGATGCAAGATCATGCATGTGAAAAGTGCTGGGGCACTTAAAATGTGTTGTGATGCTCATTTGCCTGTCTGAAAAACTGAAGTTTTTCAGGGCTGCCAGTTTCATGTGAGCAGTCTACTCATCACTGAAAGCAAAGCTTATTTGCTCCTGCTATTTGTAGTATGTTCTGCTTTAAAAACAGGCAGTTGGGAAGATCTGTATTGGAATATTAAGGAGGCTCCTGGTAGACCAAACATTCCAAAATCACTGAGCATTGGCTGTTTTTAGCCAGCAGTGAAATTAGAGAGGCTTCACCCCACACCAGGCACACCCACTGCTATCTCCTGGTCAGATGTGCCCCTCTGCCCTGAGAGCACACAAAATCCCTGCAAAGATCAACAGAAAGGCTTTTCAATCTGTGCTACCATCAGAAAATAGTGCCTCAATTCCTGCTTCCATTGCCATCTCCCTAACCAGCCTGCTCTCTCCAGCCATTACAATTCCCAGGAAAACAAGTGGTGGGTGTACAGAAGACCACTCCAGGCAGCTCCAAGCATTGGGTTGCCAGAGTTACAATTCCTTTTGTTTTTGTAGCTCCAGGAATTCATTGGTGATTTCCAGCAACAAGGCCTGAACACCAGCAGTGTGATTCCATCAGCCCAGTGCATGAACAGTGGTGTTTTGTAATTGGACAGAAAAGCCCTCATTGCAGGCCATGGGTGGTTGGTTATTGGGTTAAAGGTAAAAATAATTTAGGTGTCATCTCATAATTGGACAGTTTATCCTTAAAAAGCCTTGTAAAGAAAGAGATAGAGGCCACTTTTCATTCTGTTAGCTAGAACTCACAGCTTGTGAGACTGTAACATAAATAAGAATGAATAAACATCTGAGTCCCAACACAAAACATGATCTCTCAAGCATTTAACCCTGGCACTGGCAGAAAGGAAGACAAAAAGCCACACAGCTCGATGGCACTGTGGGGCAGATGCTGCCAGAGCTGGTGGCACCAGCAAGAGGAGGGACTGCAGGTCTGGAGAGAGCTTCTCAGCAGGGCACCTCACTGCAGCACCCAGGCCAAGCATCAGCAGAGCCAAAGCACAACCCCTGGGACATTTCAAGGCCAGGTTGGTTTGAGGAACCTGATCTAGTTCTGATTTTTTTGTTTTTTCCTATCTCTGCACTTTGTGCAGAAGCATCAAGAAACCACAATGCAGGCTCTTGGGCAGACTCAGGGGGTTGTGATAAACACCAGACACTGAAAATTCCCATCTGAACCTCCAGGGCATGGCAGCTTTGCCCAGCACTGATTCCTGCCTGGCTCTGGAGGGAGCAGCTCAGGATGACAACCCTGGGAATGCACCTGGAGATGTCGAAGATGTCCCTGCCCATGGCAGGGGGGTTGAAGATGGACTTTCAAAGGTCCCTTCCCACCCAAACTATTCTGTGGAAGCTGCCTGAGTAAAACACCGAGTGCAGGGGACCAAAGGCACTCCCCCTCCAATGGCAAAGAGCAAAGAGCCACCCAGAGGGATCCCAAAAATCCCATGGAGCTGCTGCCTCCCAGCTCTGCAGGAAGGAAAGAAAAGAGATTTCCCCAGGAGCACCCTGCCCATCCAAGCACCCACCAGGCACTGCCACTTCCACCTGCCCCTCACTGCCTGATGACCAACAATTAACAACCTCACCCAGCTTAAAAAACAGGAGAAAAAAACCCCCCAAACGACCCCCCCAAAGCCCAGAGCTCTCTGGAAATGAATCTGCCTCCTCCCTGACATATTAACTCCAGTACCACACACACCCAGGCTGCTGCTCCCAGCCTGCAGAGGAGGAAAGGTGTGACAAGCAGACCTGGGGTTGCCATGGAGACCCCAAATCCTTCCCAGTGCCATGGCAACGGGCTGGGGATGTGCTATGAAAAGCTGACTGCACACCCCAGCAGAGAGGGGTCGTATTTTTAAACCAATTAGCTGAGAGCTCCGTTAAATGAGTTGCTGTTTAAAGAAAGGCACTGTCAAAATGTAAGGCACATTCCTTGGTGTCTTTTCTTCCCAGGCAAATAGGAGAAAACAAAACCTTAGGGAAGTGAGCGAGCTTCTTTTGGTTGTTTCTGGAAATCAAAAGCTTTATCTTTCCATAGAAGAAATTCCATCTTTATACAGATATACAAATATAGAAATAGAATATATATATTATTTTATATATATATTTAGAGGGTGGCCATCTATATATATTTAT
>WEIU01019290.1:2212544-2229303 GCA_013389925.1 Aegithalos caudatus
AATATAATTTATTCTGCACTATATTAAAAAAAAAAAAAAAAATAGAAGGACTAATTCCTAGCAGGCAGCAAGCTGAGAACTGGAGAAGGCAAACAGAGGCACACAATTGTCTCTGCTGCCTTGAGGAGTGGGAGCCAAGGCAGGAAGAGCTTGGGAGCATTTTGGGGCTCCCTGTGAATTGCTGGGGTGCAGATGCAGTGAAAGCAAATCCAAGTGTATCCCACCTGCTGAGCATCCCTGAGCAAGGAACACACCTCATTTTCCTGGGCTCACAAGGCAGCACACGTGCCTCAGAAATCAGTTTATCACATGGAGCAGATCCCACAAAAGCCCCACAAAACCAAGAGGAATTCTTGTTCCTAAGGACCTGCACTGCCTGGAACACACTGCCCATAAACCAGGAGGAGAGAGAACAAAATCTGTCCTTTGGAAACCACTGGAACTGCCCCAACAGCCAGGGCACACAGGACTTGCCAGGTTTCTAGAGCACAGAAAACAGATTTTCACTTCCCTTGGCCAACTTCTCCAAGCTCTGGAGAGGACCAACAGGGTGATAGAGCCAAGTGAGATTTCCAGACACAAGTAACCAGGTCAGGCTTCCACCTCCCCAGCCCTAACCTGCTCATGCACTTCAGAAAATCTCTTTAGGCACAGATCTTCACACACCTGCCTGCCTCCAAACTCTGCTTTCTTCCCCTAAAATTCCCTTTTTCAGCTGCTGTCTTGCCTGTTCTTCCCCACATCTGAGTCCTCACAAGATGCAGCAAGCTTTTGACCTTGGAAAAAGCATCCTGGAAAGCTTTTTTATGGAGTGTTTTATAAAGGAGGGACTAAATACCTCTCCAAAGAACAGGCCTAACAGCATTTTTTTTTTCCCCCTCCCTGTTTAACCAGCACAGTTGTAGATTATGAGGAGTTTGGTTTCATTACACAACAGCCCATCATTGTTCCCTGATACATTATCTCATCAGGAGGCCCCAGTGCAGAGAGCCTACGTAGACACACATTTCTTAATAGCAGAGCTAAGTGGCAGCATGATCTAGTGGATTAATTATATAACTGGCAACTAGGATTTCCTGGCTCTAATACAATTTTAAATTTACATCTTTAAATCAAATTTTTTAGACAACTAACAGCGTTGGCTTTAAGAGATCTGTGTGCAGTTTGTTTGTTGGAAGAAAAAAAAATGGCATTTGCCTCTTTAGGAGCTTTTTAAATCGTGCTTATCCTCACTACAATCAGAAGCTTTTGTTACAACAAATTAATTCCACAAGCCTACAGTAAATACCTCACAAATTTTAGATATTGAAGATAAGCCAAAATAGAGGAATTAAAATTAGACATTTTATACAATTATTCTCCTTGGTAAGGAAAAACAAAAGAAGGGAAAACCAAGTGGAATCTTAGAGTTCTTACCTTTTTTTTTTGTCTTCTAATGAGCCTGAAAACAGCCAAATAAATAACTTCAATGAAAATGTTACCCAGCAGCTGACTGGAGTAGAAGCACACATTGATATAAAGGGCCCAGTGCTGCTCCTGCCCTACCTGGAAAAGCTTTCCACTTTTTGTTATGGAATAGCACAGGGGACCATGCATTTCACATATGGAATATCATAGGGGATACACACACTCATATCCTCTCCATATGGCACCAGCCCCTGTATAAATGCAGACTGTGGGGCCATCAGGATTGATGAACAACCTGTGCAAGCCAGGCCACTGAAGCAGATTCTAAAATAAAGCATGGTGGATACATCCCACATGAATTCTTCCCCAGACTCTCTCTTTTTATTTTCTGGGATTTTTATTCAAGAGCAGCTAAAAATCACAGCAGAGGACTTTTACTCTTCTGGAATCAGAGCACCTGATCAAATTACCCTAAGTGGTTTTGCTATACAATTATTTTAATGCTCTAGACATTGTTTCATGCTGAGATTTATGAAGGCTTACAATAAAATCTCACTTTTTAAACAGTGCTGTGATTTAGCTTTCTACAAAAAGAAGACAACAGAGGATTGTTCCACTCTGATTTTCACATCAGCAGTGGCAGAGCCAACCTCAGTAACAAGAGTCAGCCCAGTTTTGGGGGCTGAAAGCTTTCATCCCGTTCTTTTCATCACTTTTATTTTTTCCTTATGTATTTGTTGGTTCTATTTACTCCCTCTCTGGGAGGGATGAACATGAATGTGGACTGTGCTTTTTTCATATCTCCTTACTGCCTGCAGCTTCCATCCCATTCCCTCCAGATTAGCAACTAAATAATAATTGTACTGATTGATCCCCACTGTCCTTCACAACAGGAATTGAACTTTTGGGGCAAATTTAGGAAATAAACTGACAGCAACTACTCAGGCCCATCCCAGCCAACAACCAAACCTCTGCTTGCCTTAGCCCATGACCAAAGCCATCAGAGAGACCACCTTGGCCCCTGGCCCACCCATAAATTAAGGCTGAACCATTCTGAATCTGACAGAAAAAAAATATAATTTCCACTCCACCTGATTCTAACCTCACCTGCATTCACTTCACTAGTGCTCATTCTGCTGGCTTTATTAGGAGCATCCCTAATCTTCATCATTGTAGGTAAAAATAAGAACCTTATATTTCAGGTTTGAAGTCTGAAGAGCTTTTTCCACCCCGAAAAATTTGCAATTCTCTCTAATTCTGTGTGTGTTAGGGAGAATCTGGAGTAACTCCAGCTGGAGGCTGTAACTTTTTGGCAAGCAGATAGGGAGAGAAATTTAGCCACAGTTTCTTTTGCTCATGTAGCAGACTGCAGTTCCAGTAAAGAAAATAGTATTAATGGTCAAAACTGTATATTCAAAAATCTTTCATCTCCTTTAGCAAGGGAAAGAAATGACATGGAAAATAAATTAATTTTATTGTGATAAAACTTACGGAAAGGAGATGCTTTTGTAGTTAAAGACTGACTTGACATCAGTTGAGGGATAATGGAAATTCAAGAAGATGCTTTTGCCAAATCAGGTTAGTTAAACTCTAAAGAATAGTAGCACAGCATATTTAAGAGGAAAAGTATAAAATTTTTCGCAATAATTTTTATTATCAGCGTTCATATCATTCTGTTAGAACCTGCTGCTAATTTTTGCACAATGGAAGGGAAAGAAACACTAAAAACGTTGGCTTAAATTGAAAGCCAGCCCTCCCACAGAATCATTTCAGATAGCTAAGATTATGCACAGTGTGAGTTACAGGGTTAGTAATGTAATTTGAATAAAACTTAACAATTATCTCTGAGCTACAGCTTGTCACAAAGTAACGCTTGATGGACAGAAGAGAAGAGATGGAAGCGATAATATTTAATAGCAAGGAACCCTCTACTTGTCTAATATTTGAAAATAATCTATTAGGTCATCTTTTCCTCAGCAGATGTATTGGTTCCTGCTATTATCACTATTCAGATTTCTTCCTTTGGGATGGAGGGGAGTTTTGTCCAGCAGTGAATTCAGGCTGAAGGGGCAGCCCTGCACCAGGGCTGACACAACCACAGCATCCAATTAATGGGGCCCCAAGGGAGGGGACTGAGCCCTAAGCACAAATCCTCCCTCCATTCCTTGAGTTGGAGTCCCTGCTTTTAGGTTTTTTCCCTTTTCTTCTCTTTTTTTAATTTTTTTTTTTCCCTCCCAGGTCTGGTCTGAACACCTTCATTCTCTTTTTCGCCTCTCGTGTGTATCCTCCCTACCTGAGAATTTGTTTGGGGTTTTTTTTTGTGGTTTTGGGTTTTCTTCCTTTGTGCATGTGGATCTGGAGGATATTTTTCCCCCCTGTAAAAACAAGGGGGCCAGGTTGTTGCCCTCACCCAGGTGCAGTGCAGCAGTGATGCCTCATTTCTCTGCTCAAAGAGTACCATCAGTATTTCTTAATGAATTTACAAACTGGTACAGTTTAGGAGAGAACCTGCACTAATCAAAATCAAATAGATTCCACAAAAGAACTTTCAAATGCTATTTCTAGTCATTTTCCTAGCTTCAATGGCTGGTTTTGCTTAAGCCTGGCTTTGATATGGGAATTGTTGTGATTTAAGTAGCTTTGGCTTGAGAATGAATGACAGATAAAAAGGAGAACATCAATCAGGATGTCACATGAACGCAATAATTTTGAAATTGTCCAAATAATTAAATGTAAAACAAGGACTGGCCTCAGTGTTAAAGCTGCAGGGGACTTCCAATACTTCCTTTATCCATTCCATTGGAATGTCAGATGACATTTGTGGTAATGTGATGGATGGGTTGACCACTGACTTGAAGAAATGAGCCTTCAATTACCCAAACTTGATTTCCTTTCATTAATCACTGTGTGTCACACGTTGATCAGTCAAAAATTGGCATCCACTGCTCAAAGACTCAAACAATTGCCATTTTAAATGGCATTTTTCATGAAACAGGCATGTGCCAGAACATGCATGTGTTGCAATGCACAGAGGTTCCATTTTGGGGAGAGAACACCAACACCCAGCAGTGACTGTGTGCAGGATTTCTGTTACACCCTCAGTCACATCTCTGAAAACTCTGATCACTCATCTGGACAAAGCCAAAGCTCTCTAGAACTTTTGCTGAGGGTGAAAAGAATTGAAATTCAGATGGTGGCACCCAGTGAAGCCTGGATGCCCACTCCCTATTGTTGTGTGGGAAAGCACTGAACTCACAGGAATTTTTGTCATACATCTTAATACCTCCAGCAGAGAAGAACTGATGCACTCATCAGTGTTTACAAGACCATGTCCTTTTTCAGGCAGCCTTTCAGTTTGGGCATTCCTGCATTGTCAACTGCAGAGCTGAAAATGCTGCTGGAAATAGCAGAAGAAGAGGTGGCTCTTGAGGACACACAAAGAACACACAGCTCCAAGAGTGCAGCTGCCTCAGACAGGTTTTCCTGCTGGTTTCAGCTGTTGGTCAGCCCTAAAGTGATCACACAGTTGGATCAGGTGATTATTGTTGGTCCCTTCTATTCTACCCTCACCTCCTGGCCATGTGGAAGGTATTTGGCTCAAAGGAATAATCCATGTACCCCTTCAAGTTCTAGGAGAGCTTAACAGATAATACAAATATTACAGACATTGAAATATAGGCTACATGAGAAACCAATTGTTTTCATTTAAAAAAAATCTTGCTGGCAATATTTTATTCCTGTTTAATTTACAGGCTATTACATCCAAACAGCTCCATGAGTTTTCTGTCCAAATCACTTCATGGGATTTCTTTGTCTTGAACCAAATCTGAGCTTGCTAGGAGCTCACTCAACTTAGCAACCCATGGAGGCCTCTTAGACTGCTCCCTAAATATCCACGTTAGAGAACTCATTTTATTTGCATCACATAGCAACTCATTCTGAAAACAAATTGCTGAATTCCTAGAGATGCATTCTTACCCTGAGAGGAGATAAATTGAACCTTTATCCTCTGTCTCCCTGCTGCAGGTGACCAAAAGGCAGCCAGCCAAAACCCTTTGTGTACCCATCTGTCCTAATTAGGCCCAAGATCACCAATGTCTGTCCCTCTCAATTCTGCCTTGCCTTTTAGCCTCCCATAATTTAGCTTTTACACCAATGACCTTTGAGTAAAAATATCCTTGTTTCATTCCTGAACTGCTGAGCTGCCAAAGCACTGTTATTCCATTACTAAGCATTCCAGCCTGCATTTGTACCTTGCATTTGCTTCATCCCCAGCTCAGAAGCCATGAAATTTTATAGCTGCTTGGAAATTTCTGCCTTCCACAGGGAAATTCTGCAGAGGCTGGGGCTGAACATCACTGTGTAACATTCATCCTTTTACAATCTACTCTGACATGCCTCCATTACATGTTATGTGCAGCTCTAAAGCTGCTAATAATTTCCCACTGTCATGAGGACAACTCAGGCATCAGCATATGAAAGTGAACCCCAAAATATGCTCCAGAAAGTACAGGACCACTACACCCCTGTCTTTGCTATTTTAATGCATTTTGTCCTTTGCAGAGAGACCATTTCAGGAGATAAACTCAAATTATTGTTCAATTCTCCTCCCTTCCCCACACCCCTTCTCTAAACTTCTTACACATTACATTTTTTTACTGTGGGAACAAAAAAATCCCAGTGGGAGGATTGTCTGTCCTAGAAATGCATTAACTAACCAATAGACAGGGGATATGAAAAGAATAAAAAGGGTGACAAGCTACCCATTTCCATATACAAATAGACTGTGTAGTGAGTAACAGTTTTGGGACAGGAGTTTCCTGGGAAAAGAACCCAACGTGAAGGGTAAAAGGATTTCTATTTATACATTATGTTTCCATTTGGATTGTTCAGTAAGTCTGAAACCTCTTTTTAACAATCTACGTCTCCTGGTGTCTTGAAGAAGAACAGACTATTCCTGCCTGTCTGACTCATGGATCTCTGGGCACTCAGACCTTCTGACTCACTGGATAGTCCAAAATCTCAGATTAATAATAGTGCCTGCCTGCTGAAAATAGGAGCCCCAGACCCTGGCACTGAACGTGGGCAGAAATAAACACATCTCTGAGTACCTGCAGTCAGGGAAACATGAACTCAAGTGTTTGCATTCTGCTCCTTCAATTTGTGCTCAATTTTGTGGCAAAACCAGGTCTGAAAAGGCCTCTGCTGCTGTTTCCAAACATCAGCAGAGGAGACCCCAGCAATGACCACGTGTGTGTCCTGTACCCTGGTTATGTCCAACAAGGAATGCCCAACATCACTGGGGTCACCACCCCAACCTCAGCATCTCCCACAGGTCCTTCAATGCCCAAACACATCAGGAGTTTCCTTGCTGACTTTATTCTTTCCTTGCTTTTGGTTTGTGCTAGCAAGTTAGCCATCCTTGAATAGATCAGGACAGATTTCATGAGGATACACTGACAAAGATGGTCTGGCTGTAAGGCTTTGTATAGATGGTTGCTAACCCTTTAAAGTGATCATTGTGATATAAAGTACAAATTAAACACAGTAATCTGGTATTCAGTCCTGCAAAATGTCCAGGAAAACTCAGCACAAAAAGCAGGGAGGTTATTCCCATTGCCTTTCATCCTGGTGCTGATGCTCACACTGACAGTTCACTTTCCATCAGCATGATGAATTTGTGTGTTCCAATTACACTCATTTGAACCAACAAAATGAATTAGCCTGCCTGCATGACAGAATTTCACAGAATTCAAACTCCAACTGTCTTCTGAATTGATATGATGAAGGAATTCTGATCAAATACAGAATTGTGACCAGCAGGAACTCCTGAAGCTTCAACTTTTGATCTCCTGCATCAGCAATTTTCTTGCACAGCACCTTCAATATCCTTGACACTGTCTGAATACTCTTGCCTTTTAAAATGGCCCCACATGGGTTACCTAGAAACCAGGATTATCAATGCCAAACAGCATCTGACTGCTCAGCTTACTGGTTGGGAAGGTTAGGGAATTGCTAACTTCAAAGAAAAATTAAGCATAATAACTTGCAAAAAAAAAAAAAAAAAAAAATCCTATCAAACAGCCAGCTTTGGAAAGTGAAATTTTAGGCTTGAAAAAGAGATTTTAAAAAACTGTCAGAATTGAACAGACAGCAGTGCTTTAATCAGGTTCTGGATGCAACTTAGAAAAAAAGCAAAAGCCAACTAAACAAAGAATGAAAGCAACAAAACAACCCAATTATAACAAAAAACCCCAAACAAACCAACCTCAACCCAACACCTGGAGAAGAAAACAGATCCCTAAAAACTTTACAACTTTTTCTTTCCCTAAGTACTTGCTCTTGTGCTCACAGCTGCTTCTATTGGGCAACCTTCTTTTTAAAATACTTACTCCCTATTGTTTCAAGATGTACTTTTGGGCTGTAATTAGAGATAATGCTTTATCTGGCAGCCCATTTTTGCAGCACTTGAAAAGAGGCTAGGCCAGGGTGGAAGAGAAAGGATGTGGTCATGCACAGCCAGTAAAGCTGCAGAATAGATACTGAAGGAAAGGTGGGGAAAAAAATCCATAGGATTCTAAAAAATGAAACAAGATTAGCGAGGATTAAGGTGATTCAATGCCAGAAAACAATTCTGCAACCCAAGTTGTCCAGCCTTTGACTTCTTTCTTAACTCCTGTCAAGCCTAGGCAACATTGATTTGTAAGAGAGAGGTAAAAACTCCATGTGGCTGCCAAAAATTATCCAAGTTTGAGTAACACAGGCTGGAATGGCTTCTGCTCAATGCACCACTGAACTGGCTCTGGAGAGATGTGAGCAGACAGCTACGAGGACATGGAACCTTGCAGCAGGGCAGAACTCATTGTATTTATGTCACAAACCTGAGGTGCTCACCCTTAAACCCCTGCTCTACCCCAGGCAAGAGCATCACAGTCATTAGGAGCACCCAGAGTTTATTAGAACCTCAGCTTTCCATCATCTTCAGATGGAATTTAGGTTGAAACTATAATCCTCCTGAATTAACTCCCATTTTTCTCAGAGAGCCATGGGATTAAATGCAGGAATTAAAGCTTGCTTATTTTGGCACAGTCTTTGTTAACACTTGAGAGCATGCTCTCACAGGTTTTGAAGCCTCCATGGCACGTTAATCAAAATAACCTTGAAATATCTCTTTTTTTTCTTCTCTTCCCTTCCTTTCCCTCCAGGTTTGGTTTTCTGAGTACACTATGAAATTACAACCACAAAAACACTTGTAGAAATTACGAGGTGCTGCCAAATTTATTGATCTGACATTGGTTGAAAGAAGTGTTCAAATGAAATGAAAGGAGTGGATGCAGAGGTCCAGAGAAGATCCTGACTTGGTGAATGCACAGGAAAAGTGAATTCTGGGGGCAGAAAGATGCACCATCACTCTCTAACATCTAAGAAAATTTTCTGTCTTGTAGTGGTTTTATAAGAAAAAAAAACTTGAGCTGCTTCCTGTCATCACCTACATCTGGATCATGTGCCAAGGAGATTTACCCTGTTACAAAGGGTTTGTCTAAACAAGTATATTCTGGGGGTTTTACATTGCTATAAACAAATAAACTGAATTCTTACTCTCTCCCCAGTTCCCACCATGTCTTTATCCATGTAACAGGCAGCATTGCTGCCAAATGACCTTCCTGGCAATCTTGGCAAGAGACAGAATTATTAGGCCAGTAATGATAATTTCTTAGTGATTTATGCCAAGGCAGCTTTTACTATTGCAGACTTCATCCTCTCAAAAGCACACACTGAGTGTGAAAAGCTCAAGCAGAGCAGTAGTACTAAGCACACTTCAGAACAGACAATCCAAGTGCATTTTAATCTTTCAGGCAACATTAAAAAAAAAAAAAAGTCACTTGAGAATGAAGTCTTTGCTGTATTTACCACTGTATTACAGTGCAATTCCAAGTAATGACAGAATCAGACTGCTGAGCAGATTTTCCAGAAAACCTCTTTGCAACAGAAGCAAACCAGACATAATTACCCCAAGCAGACTCTTAGCAATAAAGATTCAAATGTGCATCTGTGAAATGATGAACCTGCTGTGGACAGGACTCAGCTGCAGCTCGAGGTGCTCCTGCTTGGACAGATAAAACTTGGCCCTACATAAAACACACCAGAGTTTCCACCTGTGACAATCAAGATTTTTGAGACATCCCAAGGCAATTAAAACATCCTCCATCTTCACTGGGACCACAATTTCACAGCACTGAAGCCATCATCAGTTTTTATTTGCCACCTCACATCATGAGCTCTTTTCTGCTTCACAGGAAACCCTGAATTTTGCACTGAGGGCAGCCCTGACCCCATCCCCAGCACTTCTCACACTGCAGAGTCCTTGCACTGGGGACAAGCCCTGGGCACCTTCCCCACCTGCTCCAGCTCCTCCCCAGCACATCCATTAGAAACTTTGACCCATAATTATCTCTGATTAATTACTGCATTTTCCTGTATCCATGTGCACACACAGAGGGCAAGCTGAGCCAGGCAGCACAGCCATGCTTTGCTGCTTCTATTTCCCAGCCATCAGTGCAAGAGAACACTGGCAAAAACTTACTAAAAATCCACCTAGATGAAGAAAAACCACGACAAAAAGCATCCTGCAATAAAACAGAGAGATTGTTCTTAAACTTTGATGCAACTAGGACTAAATGTTTTCTTTTCTCTGCCTGGGATAAGTGATAAAACAGGAATTACCAGGGTCTGAGTTTATTTCAATATCTTGCACAGATGCTAAGCAAAAATACCTTATGATAGGTATGCATAAAAGGGGGGAAAAAACCAAATCCATCAGTTTCATCCATGTCAGCATTTTTAGAGTATTTTTTCCTCTAGAGAGGAAAATTTCATCTGTAGCTCTATACAAAATCTCCTCTGGTTTCTCTGGGATATTTTGTATATCAATACATATAAAAAACCCCATGAATTCATTATACTGACTACAGCAATGTTCAGCCAGTGCATCTAAGAGAAGAGACCACAGATTGCACACACTTTTGGGGAAACACAGGGTAGGCTTAGGAAAAGAAAAAAGTTTTTTTAAAAAATCAAGAGACTTCTTAAATAAAGAAAAGAAAGAATGGAGGAATAAAAAGGTAAAGCACTACTTTATATCCCATTTGAAAATAAAATATACAGGCCTAAACAATAATGGTGGATCCAAACACCTCAAAGTGCTGAAAAAATCCTCAAGAACCTGATCCTGGGGATAAAACTAGAGGGTTTGGATCTTAGATGAGAGATACTGGGAGACAGTGAGCTCTGAATTCAGAAATATCCCTATGAACCAAAGGGAAAGAACAACTTCTGCACCCTTGGGGGCAGAGATGTCAATGAAGGCACCTGGCACTGCATCCTCTTAAACTGCAGATCTCTGCCAACACCAGAAGCACAACCTTGTGTAAAATATGAGATTTATGTGGTTAACCACGAGATGAGGGCATGCAGCTCCTCAATTCCTTTTGCCACAGTAAAATTGCACAACTGGACATTGATGTTTGGTGCTAAGAACAGGCAGCTGCACAAAGAATCCTCACCACTCCCCAGCCACCAAGAGGACTTTAAAGCAGAGTTGTTAACACATCACCTGGACACACACTGAAGCTCCACACACAATTAACTACCAGAATTAACTAGGGGCTGCAGGGGGTGTTGTGGTTTTTGCTTTTCTACTCAGAAATTTCTATTTTTTTTTTTCTGTTGTGCATCTATTAGAAGCCAGTAACAGAGATTACTGCAAATGCCAAGTGATGCAAATCTCTTCCCAAGGGATGGGCAGCAGGGCCCACTCAGGCATTGGCCACCAAATAAACCTGACTTGATTCACTCTTGCACTTCCACTGATGTTTTCATTTGTGCCCAAGTTTCACAATTTGCAGCCTTCCTCAATTACTGAAACTAAAAGGGAGATTTGTTCATGGTCCACTTTCAGAACTTGCTGTGTTTTGCCATGCTCTGCCTTACACAAATGCCTTTTTAGCAAAATGTCTGCAGGGGAGAGCATTTTATAATTATGCTTTGTCTGCAGGACTGAGCTAGCACTACTGCCCTTTTTGTAATCTACATGAAGAGAAGAAGAATATTTTCATACATCTTTCTTCAAAACCATTTTGAGCAGCTATAAAAAATTACAACAGCTTAAAACACCAATGGCCATTTAGCTTAATTTTTGACAGCAAAGTCCATCATATTTGTTGATCCATTAAGAGTGAGTGATAGAGATTAACCTCAATTGAAATGTGAATTTCAGATCTGCTCTGCCAGCTTTGCTTACATTGCTCCAGCAGCAGTGGGATCCCAGAGTCAGGAGGCCAGGAGGAACCTTCAGAAGCCATTTATTACAGTGATTTTCATCTTCTGAAAAGCACAACTCCCTTTTGGGTTATATATCTTCA
Organism: Aegithalos caudatus; assembly: GCA_013389925.1. Taxonomy (NCBI): domain Eukaryota; kingdom Metazoa; phylum Chordata; class Aves; order Passeriformes; family Aegithalidae; genus Aegithalos; species Aegithalos caudatus. The sequence continues at coordinate 2,224,373 of WEIU01019290.1, forward strand.
TGCAACAATTATGTGAATGGGCCAGAAACATCAAGGTCAAATGCTATTAGATATAACCACTGCTAACACTTTAAGGTTCTTTGAATTCAAGAGTAGCATGACCCAGAGTCTGAAAATCACCAGTTTATTTCATCTCTTCGACCATAATTTACTCCTTCTACATGTTCCAAGGGAGAATCAAATATACTTACATCATTTTTAACAGATGTTTGCTTAGTCTTTTGGAAAACTTCCAATGAATAAGACTCCACAGCCTTCTTTGGCAATGTATTTCAAAGCCTCCCCATCCTTATTGTTCAGATCTCCTTCCTAATGTCTACTCTGCATTTCCTGCCTCCAGACTAAACATTCCTAAGCTGCAAGTCTTGCTTTGATCCTTCTTCCTCTGCACCTTCCTCACCCTGTCCTACACCCAGGAGTGCCCAGAGCTTCATCCTCACCCATGCTCAGTGGGATTGGAGGTTTCTGTCCTTTCTCCTGCATCCTCTTTTCCTGACTGCACATCCAAAGATTGCCTCTACTCTGCCATAAGCAAGGTGGAAATGACAATAATTGTACAGCTCCTTCTGGAGTTGTCCCATCCCTGCCACTGGATTCCATGGACAATGAAAGCAGATGCCTGAAAAAAGCTGTTCTTTATGAGCTAATTCACAGGTGCCTGTGGACATTTAGGAACTCCAAGATACCCAGTAAGTATAAAAAGATACCCAATGAAGCATAAAAAGGAACACTTTTCTATAGTGTACAGGCATTCTAGAGTAAATCTGGCAGTTGCACACTTGATTCCTGTCTGCAGAAGTGATATTTTGCAGTTCTGCTCTCAAGCCTCTGATAATTCTTTGTATTCCTGAGAAGAAGAAAGCCTCTTTCCTTCTCCTGTGTAATCCAAGGAACAATGCTGGAGCTGTTTCCACTGACTGAGTTTGGGGCAAAATACCTTGTTTTACCAAAAGCCTTATGAGACCTGTATGAATAAGAAGTGCTACATGAAAGACTTAAAAATTCAAACAGTTACTGCTCTGGAGGAAAGGTTTGGGCTCCTCTCTAACACATTCACTGGCAGAGGAGAACCTGATGGCTTTAATCCTTCCACAGCTTCAATAAAGAAATCAAAGCACTAAATCCCATCCTTGCTCCATGACCTTTTCTGGGGAGAAGGAGCAGGGATCAATGGCAATAATTTTGCCTCCCTTGAGCAGAAGCAGTCTGGGAAATTGCTCTTTCACTTCCAGAGTCCTGACTGGGAGGAGTCCTGAAGGATCCAACCTCTCCTCCACGTCTGCACAGGAGAGGCAGTGAGAGCACCAAGCCTGTGGTGCTGGCAGTCTGTGAGCCAGCCCACAGCTCCTTTTTAGCACATGTAAACAGCTCCATCCCTCAGCTTTCTCCAGGAAAACAGCATGTGGAGGCACAGAGCCTTCCTACAGCTCAGCATCCTACACAGCACTGAGTAACAGTGCTGAGGAGCAGCTTTTTGCTCTCTCTTCTCAGAGATGTTTGTCCTCAGATTTTCTAACTGGGGTTTATTTAGTCCCATCTGCATTCCTTGAGGCATCACCCAAATATTCTCTGTAGCAATAAAACCCAGTCCTGTGCATGTCTAGAGAGAAAAGGGTCAGAGAGGAGAATATCACCTCAGCACCTGGACATGCTGCAACCTTAGGGGTTTATGCAGCTGGAGGCACAAATCACGGAGTGATTTCCCTGCAATAAATACTCATCTTCCTAAAAAATCCTCTGCCTGACACACAGCTGAAGGCTCCTGTTCAGAAATATGAGTTTTTCTGGGATTATTTTTGGTCAAAGTAGATCTACCATTTTCCCTTGTCCAAGCCTTCCTAAAGCACCCAATTTTCACTGACACAGCTAAGGGTGTCACAGCTTTCAGAGCAGCTAAGTCAAGATCACACAAGAGCAGTAGCTGTTCATAGTTCCATTACTTTCAGAACAAAATTCAGTGCTTTTTTCTGTTGAGCTTTCCCTTAAGAAATTCTTATCCATGCACAAGCACAAAAAAAAAAAAAAAAAAAAAAAAAAATTTAATAACAACAAAACCCTGTGACTAAAACAATTCCTTTCTCCAAACTGGAAAGGAATTGACCAAGACCATCAATTCTTAAATATTCCTGAGATACTCAGATATAGGAGCTGCACAGACCATACAAACACCTCAATGGATGGTATCCAAATTCCACAGCCACAGATAAGAGCACAAACCCCATGAATTAATGTGTGAGAGACCCAGAGCAGCATCCCAGAGCCAAGACAGAGCCTTTCATCCCAGAGAAATCAGTTTACAGTAACCAGGTCAGATCAGTGGCTGGGAAGGGATCCCTTTTAGGAACGTTACACAAAACAAAGCTGTAAGCAGGCAGAGCCTCTGTAGTGCCCTTCATCAGAGAGTGCAAGCCACAAAAACACCCCTGGGCAGATCTGCTGCTCCTGAAACATTCAGGAAATGTGCAATTCCATAGCATCAGGCTGCAGCCACTCTCAGACTCAACCCTGCTGCAGATGAACCCCCAGCTACTGAAGCTTCCCAATAATGACTCAAGTCATTAAAAGAAACTCAGTCACTGTCAAAAGCTCTGAGTAAGAGCTCGGGGAGCTGAAGACATCCCTCTCTTCCTTGTGGCTTTACAAGTCCTGCAGTGGGCTCATGGCAAATGAGGGTTTGCCTGCTTAAACACAGCTCCAGCTCAGAGGTAGGAGGGGAGGGAGAATTCAGTGTACACAGTTTGGGCTTTCCCTGATGAGAGCCAATCTGAGTGAGGACAGCTCGGTGGGAAAGTGTTTTATTTATGACTGGGCCATGGATATTATATAAAACCTTCTGCTTTTCCAAATGGGTCTTGGGAGAGGATTTTAATGACAGTGACCCAAGAGGGATAGGTTACAGTGCTATTAATACCTCAGAACATGAACATCTTCCATGTAGCAATGGATATTGTGGACTTCTTTCTCTGTAAAGTGCCAGCTGGGTAATGACTTTAAGAGACCAGAAAGAAACACATCACTGTTCTGCAACACAGACTTCTGAAACCCCCCTGACTAATTTCCTCAGCTGATTTTTTTTTTTTTATCTTTCATAGCTAAAACTATTTACAGATTAAAGTAATTTCACATAAATATTTGATGCTAGACTTCATTAGGAATCTGGGTTTAGTAACAGCGACTAAGACAGAACATTTCACAGGCAGCATTTTCCAATACAAAATCATTTAAGCATCTGCAGGCTGCAAGAATAAATGTCTCAACCAACTTGTCAGAGCCTGTCAGGCCTATAATTATGTTCTACAGCATTAAAAGAAACTACTTTTGATTGTGTGGGTATGAGTTGCAAAAAATAACAACACCAAATTACGAAGGCTACCAGCAGAACAGCCCCAGTGGGGATGTGCAGGATGTTTTCTGGCCAAGGGCTCCTGATCTGTTTGTCCCCTGGCAAACCTCACACCTCCTGGGGCACCCAAGGGCACAGGACTTTTGTTGGAACCCTAAAGGCTGAGAATTCCAGGCTTTCTGTGCTAAAAGGCACTGACCCTCAAGCAAGCACTGCATTTGAGCTGAGGCTGTGGAGAGGGCTCCCAAAATTGAGTGATGGCCCTGGGGTTGTGGGTGTGGAGTTTGAATAGAATTTTGTGATATCACAAGGTGAAAAACTTAGAATTTAAGGATTCAGTATATGGTGATCTATATGGGGCAATATAGAGGATTTAAGGTGCTAAGTCCTTCTTTTTCACCCTCTTCTTCTTGGTTTTGGGTGGTTACTTCTTATTGGGTGAATGGGTCCACATTGCAGTCCTTGGATGGTCACTTATTGGGTCAAAAGTATAAATAATACAGGTGTCATCTCATTATTAGGTAATTAATGCTTAAAAGACCTTGGAAAGACTTAGAGGTACTTCAATTTCTGTCTTGTTAGAGCTCACAGCACATGAGGCTGTACATAGATCAGAATTAATAAACACTGAGTCCAAATATGAAACTGTGACTCCTGGCTCTAACACAAAGAAAAGAAGATAAAAAAGATAAAAAACCTCACAGATTTTCATGTCCAAGCAGCTCCCCTGCTGCAGATGCTGGTGTCCCAGCACACCCTGGGAGCCTGCAGCCTGCAGCCTCAGCTGCTGAATGAGTCCCTCAAGGAGCAGAGCTGGCACTGAGGACCTGCCAATATTTCTGTCCTGGCTGGGGCACCACAGCCACCACACCAGCCCAGGGGTGGGGCAGGTTTTCCACAGGAAAAAAAAAAACACAGAAAATCTTCCTGGGGGAAAAAAAATATAGAGATCTTAAAGGCCAGGATAAAACAGCATCTAGTGAAAACAAATGTTGACCAAAAGCAAGGCTTGATGCTAATAACAAACATGTTATTAAAGCATAAGGAAACACAGGCTTCTGTGACTCCAAACCCAGCACTTCTGGAGGGAAGGAAGGAGCCACTGCTGGGGCAGATGCTGTGCCTGGAGCTGCCCATGGATGCTCCTGTCCCCTGGAAGCTGAGCTCTGGGGCTGGGAAAGGGAGCACCTCCCTCCATGGGCCAGCCCTGCCCTGCCTCCTGCTCCCTTTGCCATCAGGAACTGCTCTGTTGATCTTTGGGAAAAAAGATGGATTATGGATGGAGGTATTTACTGTGAAATGCATATTTCATCATCTGCATTTGAAACCAGGTTATTTGCAATCCTGAGTGCAGCTTCAGCCCAAACTCTCTGGTCAGGAAGCTTTGGGCTGCTGTGGAGCTCCCAGCTGCAGCCCAGGCAGCAAACACTGAATTTGCACACAGACACACACACAATTTGCACACAGACACACACACTCAATTTGCACAGACACACACACTCAATTTGCACAGACACACACACACAGTTTGCACAGACACACACACACAATTTGCACACACACACACACACAATTTGCACACACACAC